>APFE030459794.1:0-19981 GCA_000404065.3 Pinus taeda | reverse complement strand
GTGGCTTTATGTGTTGATGGTGTGCTTCTTTCAGTATTTGTAAGTTGTTTATGTGTATCACTTTCCTTCTCTTATCTTCTGCAATTGAACAAATGAAGTGTTAAGGTAGAATCCATAATTTGGTATGCCCTACCTTTAAGTTTGTTTGATTTTCCATGTTTTCATCTGTTTATGGAGAATCCTTGAAAGTTTCTTGCTCTCCTTAACTTCTTACCAGTTAGATCTAGCCATTCATTCTCTTTAAAAGCATCAAGACAATCACCTACCTTTCCCCAAGTAGACCTCTGCAAAAACTGTGCCTCATCCCCGCACCCAAAATTGCCTTTCCCTTGAATTCAACTAAACTTCAAAAAATCAATTTCAAACTCCTTATACTTCATACCTAGCATAAAATTAATTACCAATTTAGTCATCTCGAGCCTCATTGATCACCTTTTGCTGAGATTGACCCGGAGAGAGCCCTCTCCTGTCCTCGTAGGGCTAGCTACGAGGCTAAGCGTGGTTTGATGTAGCCTTGAGTTTTACCTTATTTCAGCCTAAGGTAGATTTGAGCGCTAACAACTACAAAATCCAACTATTATGAAATCAACAACAATTGCTATGAAAATGTATCCATGTAGAATTACTTAACCTCAGTAGGTGTTATCACCCAAAAAATGTTTACCTAGCCATTTCTTACTAGGTTGATCGAAATACACCTTGTAGGATTAATTTTACCATAGTAAAACTCACTTTCACCATAAGTAATAATTGAGTAAACCATTTTTTAAAATTATTTCTCATTAAAATCCAAAAAACCACATGAGAATAATTAAATAAATCATTATTTATTTAATATTCTCTAAAAACAATTATTAAATAGTTATTTGATAATCTTTTCTTATCACTTTTGACTTAATCACCTTAGGATAATTAAATAAATCACTATTTATTTATTATTCCTTATTTATTCCATATTTTCTTTTTTAGATAATTGTTAAACTATTATTTAATAATTATTTCAAATTCATATTTTCCTTAATGCTCACAAAATGATTAATAAATCATTTTTATTTTTTAATTACTTCAACCACTTTCTAAATAAAGATATTTGACCATTTTGAATATCTTTTCCCTCTCAAAAAATATAATAAAGTATTCACAATGGTTAGATTTTGATTTAGTCAATAATATTTTATTATTTTCTATTTCCTAATTTGGTTCAATACTTTGTTATAAATAAAGGGGTTTTTTCTTCATTCTTCACCGTAACCATTTTCATCGTCAACATTATCATTTCATAGCATTTGAGCTCCCATTTTGAGTTCAAACACCATTTTAGTTTTCTACGCATTACAAATTGAGATAGAGAAACACATTGTTGAAGCACAAGAACAAGAAAATGACCCATGCCACGAAGAGGGAACTAGAGACCCATGTTGTAATTTCTCCTCACTAGGTCTATTCATTAATAAAATCATTTGATTAAGTCCTATATTGGTTTATTTCATTTTATTTTATGTTGTTATATGTTTCTATTTACAAGATATATTGTGTTGCAGGGTTTTTCTTCATGTTTTATTGTAGATCTGAAGCATAGAAGCAACCATGTTTTGTTTTTATGGTTATAAGTCAAATATAACTTAAGTAAGAAATTTTTTGACACTTCTCCAAAAAAATTACACCAATAGTAACACTATGACACTAAGCTAAGTATTGAGCTGAGATATCAATAAGTGAGGTGCCAAGTAGCTAAACCAAAGTATAAAGTTAGGTGCTAACAAGACTTAGGTTTCATATCACGAATATGTTTTTCCTTGAGTCTAGTTTTCTGCATATAGAAGTAGTAATAATTCTTATTCTTGTGTATACAACACCGAAATCCTCGCAAGTCAATAGACCATGGGTTGAAAAATTAAATTATCAGTGAATACCAACATTTCCTTTATTGGAATCAAATATTCACACCATCACATGTGCAAAATTTATGCCTCACAGAAGTTAACCTATCATGATTGACCACCATAATTCGAGAGGATGCCATGTAAACCCCTATTATTCATGGAAAATTGACTAGCCACATGAATACTATGAAGAATACTATAAAAGGGTCAAATTTTTAACTTTATTTGAGAGTTGAAAGAGTCAATCTTAATCCCAAGTTGGTTATCAGGAAATGTTATAATCAAACCAGTAGGAGGAAGAGGGGTTCCATTATTTTGATTATATATTGTTCCATAGTAGAGTATAACAAATTAGAAGTAGGAGTGAGAGATAATAATAGAGGGTGTTTATTGTCTATAGCATCTTGTTATGATATGAAAATTGTACACTCATATGTGTGCACTAGAAGAAACAAAGTCAATGATCAACACATACAAAGGTTACATTTTTGGCTGGAAGCACCATGAAGACCAAAAATTAAAAGCTTTCCTAAGATTCAAGTTAAAAAATTGAACCGTGCGGGTGCAAAATTACCGGAAATTAGTAGTCACATGGTTATTTCTCTGATGTGACCCAGCCCACTCGAGCCCACACTTTCCACCTGGGCTTGGCTTTACACTTGGTTTTGGATTTATGACGTGGCAGATTTGGATTGTTGTGCTGGCGATTGTATGTGGTGTGGCAATAGATATTTTACGTTGGTAATGGGAATGTTTTAATGCAACATTTATTGTTCAGCTGCCAGCCTCGGGCTTGGCTCCCTCCGTTCACTCTTTTCCAAAATGCTTTGGTGTTCTGGTCATTTGTGATTCTTCCCTGTTGTTGGACAATCCAACGAGGGTTTGGTAACTTCCCGGTTTGGCTCCTCCTCAAACACACATGGCGGTCTTTGCTCCTCTTCCGGTTATGGTTGCAAACGTTTGCTGATCTTCTGAGCTTGGCAATGTGGTTTTCTATGGGTTTCTTCTATGGCACGACCTTACCTGGGTTCTAGAGGTGTTCTTGTGTGGGCTCCTTCTCGGTTGTAAGTCCCTCAGCTTTGGTCTGTCATTGATCTCTTGCATGTGGTCTCACTGCTTCTGGTCTCTGTTCGATTTATAAATTGGTTTTGCTATTGGGAATTGTGAGCACAGGTAGCAGGGCAAACAGCTTCGGCAAATGTGCACATGTAACTACTCTTCTCCTTGATTTAATCCTCTCTTCGTCTGGTGTTGTATCTGACCAGGGATGCGCCTTCTTTCTCAGGCTCCATCGACTTGTCAGTGGCTCAGTTCCACCACTTCTCGGTCCGACTCGCTCAGGTACGCTAGGGTTTTCATTTGCCCTCTTTTCAACTTTTTCCTTCCGGTATTGTGATAACAATGGCTAATAAAACTTTGTTTTGCTCTTGCAGGTCTATGGTTTGACCTGGGCACTTGGACTTCTTTGCAGTTCGGTCTTTCGAAGTAACACTTTCCTTTCTAGTAGGCTCTAGTGCTTGAGTCCCGTCAGTTTACAGTTAGGGGTTTTGTTTTGGTTCTTGGAGTGTTTGTCTTTTGTTGTCTGGTAACTCCATTTGATTCGAAACATTGTGAATGGAATGTAACGTGAACTGGCTTCGACCTTTGTTTGGATTATCTGATATATTTGATAAAAAAAAGAACCGTCTCTATCATGAAACCCTAACCTAGGGTTTGTCCCTCCTGGACGTTGTTACTCATCTTTGGTTTACAATGACTATATTATAGGTATAGCTTGAATAACAATTATTGTGGACACTATTCTGTGTATCATTGTTTAGTTATGAAAACTTGGAAAAGCTATCGGGGTTACCTGTGTTGGATTTTTTTACCTTTGACACTATGTTCTGCTGTAATTTTATTTTGGGTCTCGCTTGGATTGGCTATTCTCCTTATGCTCTCCAGTTTCCATATCCTTGTTCTGCTGTGTTATGCGGGTTTGTTCTTGAAATTGTCGTTCATTGGAAATGTTTAAAAATGTGACCTGTAGTGGTTGATGGTATGCTGGAACTATTTTGAATTGCACAGTAGATAAAAAGAATATAACATTACAGAGATAGGCAATGAATTAGATGGACTATTTCTGAAAACAAGATATGTCTCTTCTTTCTTTATTTCTCTTTGTTCTAGAATTGTTGAACCTGCTTTTTGCCTTACATTTTTGCTCTTATACATTTTGATTACAAATAATTGAAACTGTCATGGATTTCAATTGAACAAACATGTTATGGTTGATAACCACAGTTCGGTTGACATTACAAGATTTTTATTTAGATAGTTTTGTCTTTTCTTCTTCTAAATGGACAGATTAATTCTTGACTACTGTTTTATTATTTTTTGGACCTTAATAATCCTAATCATCCACTTAACCCTGACTTAACATAGCAACCTAAAAATAAAATAAATTAAAATCCTATCTCATGACCTCATATGCTAAATAAAATAAAATAATAAAAACAATCCAGACAATCATCAACCTTCCAACCTGGCAGAGACTTCACCCGGTCATGGCGAGCTAGATACTCCTGCATCAGGCTCCTGGGGCGAAAATAAATCATGGCTCCGGCCCATGAGCTTCTCAACTAAAGTTCTTATCTGTTCAATTTTCCAGGCATCAAGCCACGAACTGTCCTCAATAGGATGGTTCTTCCACTTAACCAGGTACTGCATATATTCCTTTCGCCAAGTTCGTTTAACCACCTGAGTTTCGAGAATGCTTTTGATCTTGGTAGGTTGAACATAAGGCATCTGTCTCTTCCAAGCTTCTCCATCTTCCTGGGTACTCCATGTGGGTCGCATGGTTCCATCGTCTTCCTTTTCCTCTGGGTCAGTCCTGTAAGGGAACAGGTCCGCTACGTTAAAGATAGGTGAAATTCCTATTCCGGGTGGTAACTGTATCTCGTAGGCATTTGTCGAAAACTTCCGAAGGATTTTACAAGGCCCTATCTTTTTATACTTCAATTTATTATACGTACCTTTAGGGAAGCATTCTTTGCGTAAATGCACGAGGACTTCGTCTCCCACGTCAAATTGTACCTCCCTTCTCTTCAAATCTGCATGTTGTTTGTACTTCAAGCTGTTGTACTGTAATGTCATCTTCACATGTTCATGCAAATATCTCATCGTGTTAGCGAAATCTTCCCCATCTGTGCTTAGCCTTTCCTGTAGTCCAAGGTCCCGCAGTTCATGCACTCCGCAAGGATGCATGCCGTATAGGATCTGAAATGGACTGAAGCCTGTGCTGCGGTTAGGCGAGTCGTTGTAAGCAAACTCTGCCTGTGCTAGCGTTCGATCCCACATTCGCGAATTCTCCTCGACCAAGCTTCGTAACAGGTTTCTCAGACTCTTGTTTACAACTTTTGTCTGCCCGTCGGTTTGCGGGTGATATGCAGAACTGTAGCTTAGCTGTGTGTCCATTTTCTTCCATAAGGTATGCCAAAAGTGTCCTGTGAACTTCACATCCCTGTCTGAAAGGATAGATTTAGGCAATCCATGTAACCTGACAATCTCATTGAAAAACAAGTGGGCCACATGGGTGGCATCACTGGTTTTTCTGCAAGGAATAAAATGTGCCATTTTCGAGAATCTGTCCACCACTACCATTACCGAGTCATATCCTTGTTGCATCTTTGGTAGACCTAAGATGAAGTCCAAACTAACTGAGTCCCATGGTCTGCCTGGAATAGGTAACAATGTATACAATCCTGCATTTTGACTATGACCCTTTGCTAACTATCACACTTTGCATCTGGCCACAAACCGTTGTACATCTCTCCGCATCTTTGGCCAAAAGTAGAAATGACCAAGCTGCTTGAGGTTCTTATCTGTGCTGAAATGTCTGGCCAAACCTCCACTATGCTTCTCACGAATAATATTTTCCCTCATCGAGCAGTCAGGTATGCACAATTGTCCTCCCTTAAACAACAACTTCTCCTGTAGATTGTAGTCCAACTAAGGACTGTTATCTCTCACTAAAGGGTTCTGGCATGCCTCATAGGCTTCTTTAAAATCTATATCCATCTGGTATAGGTCCTGTAAGTGCTCAAAACCCAACACCTGCATAGTGCTTTCCTGCAGAAGTAAAGCTTTCCTACTCAGCACATATGCTACCTTATTTGCTTACCAACTAATATGCTTCAATACGAAATTGAAACTCTGCAAATACTCCACCCATTTGGTGTGTTTGTGGTTCAGCTTGTGTTGTTTCATTACATACTGTAGTGCAGAATTATCTGAAAACAACACAAATTCATTTCCTAATAGATAATGCCTCTAGTGCTTTAGTGCCTGTATGACCGCATAAAACTCCTTATCATACGATGAGTATTTCTGTCGACTCTCATTCAGCTTCTCACTGAAGAATGCTACAGGCTTATCCTCCTAACTAAGTACAGATCCAATCGTTGTTCCGCTGGCATCACAACGAACCTGAAATAACTTCTTGAAATCTGGTAATCTCAGGATCGACCTCTCAGTAATCTTCCTCTTTAACAACTAGAAACTTCTCTTTGCTGCCTTTGTCCATTGAAAAGGCTCACTAGCCTTTTTGATGGTATCTAGCATGGGTGCACAAATTTTGTTGAAATTCTTAATGAATTTCCTGTAAAAACTTGTTAATCCGTGAAAGCTACGTACCTCAAATAAATTTTTCGGAGATGGCCAATTCACTATCGTTGCCACCTTCTCCGAATCCATCTTCAGTTCATTCTATGCTATTACAAATCCCAAATAAATCAATTCCTTCTGCATAAAAGTACATTTCTTCAAATTTATTAGCAGTTTGTTCTACTGTAATTTCTCCAGCACCTTACGCACATGTTGAAGGTGTTCTTCTCTTGTCCTATTGAAAATAAGGATTTCATCCAAGTATACTATCACAAACTTCCCAATATACTCCTTTAGCATCTCATTCATTAACCTCATGAATGTACTCGGCACATTGCTCAGCCCAAATGGCATGACCAGCCATTCGTACAACCCCTCATTCATCTTAAAGGTTGTTTTCCATTCGTCCCCCTCTCGTATCCGAATCTGATGGTACCCACTCTTCAAGTCTATCTTCGAGAAATAAGCTACCCCGCTTAAACAATCCATCATATCATCCATCCACGGTATTGGAAACCTTTACTGGATGGTGATTTTACTGATGGCCCTTGAGTTGGTGCACATCTGCCATTCTTCTCCCTTCTTGGGAGCGAGGACCATTGGAACAGCACAAAGGCTTAAGCTCTTCCTTATCAATCCCTTGCCCAACAGCTCTTGCACTTGCTTCCTAATTTCTTCATTGTCCTTGGGGCTCATTCTGTATGCCACTTTGTTCGGCAAACTGGCTCCGGGTATGAAGTCAATATGATGACTTATGCTCCATTTGGGGGGTAACTTGTCTGGTAAGTCATCTACAACTATGTCTGTAAACTCCTCCAACATTTGATGGCTCTCCATAGGTAAATCTAATACCTCGGTATGCAACAATACTGTCCTTGCTTTCTTTACAACTGCGTAACCTATCTCACTGTCCTCAACCTGTTTTAAAAACTATTTTCCGCTGACCAACAACGTTCTCTGTTCACTAGTCTCTGTTGTCCCTTCTTCCTTGATGGGTACAAGCGTATGCTTGATTCCATCCTTCACAAATTTATAACAGTTCATCAATCCATCGTGTACCACCTTCCTATCGTACTGCCAAGGCCTGCCTAGTAGTATGTGACATACATCCATTGGCATGATGTCACAAACAACTTTGTCCTTATATCTGCCTATCTGAAACTCGACCTCGCTCTGTTCATCCACCAATAATTGATGGCCTTTTTGTAGCCATGAAACTCTGTAAGGGTTGGGATGCTTCGAGCGTTTCAACTCCAATTTTTCCACCATCTCTGTGGACACTAAATTGTTAGTACTACCGTTGTCAACAATTAACTTACAACACTTACCTCACCACTTACAAATTGTCCCAAACAAAGCCTTCCGCCGCATCTGTTCGGTGACCTCCTTGACTGGTTTTAACAACACCTTGTGTAGCACCAAAGCTTCTCCTGTCTCTGGAGCATTCTCTACTTCTTGAGGAGGTGTTGTTGCTTCCTCTGGTTGCACCACATATGCACCCCGTTGCCCAGCTGGATCTGCTTCTGGACATTCAAACAAGCGGTGCTCCTATTTATGACACCTATAACCTGATAACCAGCCCCTCTACCTTGGCCATTTCCCCTACCTCGCTGGGATGACCTACTGCCTCTCACGCTGTCACCTCTATCTATGATCCAGAAGCTTTAGCATTGTTGGCTTCCTCATTGTTGTTAGCAGTTCGACCCCTACCATAGGACTAACCTTTCCCTCTGCTGGCTCCTCGTCCTCTACCGGGCATTCTGCCTTCTGGTAATTTTCTCTTCCACCTTCATCGCACTCTAATATGCTTCCTCAGTGTTGTTCGGAGAAAAATTATTGATTTCATCCAAAATATCTAACCTTAGCCCATTAACGTACCTGGCTGTTCTTTCTGTTGTATCCTCTGTATACCCGGCTCATAAATTCACTCGATAGAACTCCTCTGTGTATTCCCTTACCGTCAGTCCTTTTTGTCTCAGATTTTGCACCTACCTATGCAACGTAATCTGATAGTCTCTTGACAGAAAGCTACCCTTTAAATTAGCCACCATCCTTGACCAAGTTTTAATCGGCGCCTTGTTCAATCTTTTCCTCTTGTTCTGAACACTATCCCACCATAGGGCTGCGTGTCCCTTCAATTTCGTCGCAGCGAATTTAACTCTACGGTCTTCGCTGACTTCCTTGCACTCGAAATACTTATCCATCTCACTGATCCAATCTAATAAAACTTCGATAGATAGGCTGCCATCATACATTGGGAGTTCTGGATTTGGTTTATTGCTGGCTATTAAAACAGACCTCAACAATCTCACTTCTGTGGATTCACCCTCTGGTCCATCGGCTGCTACTTCAACTTCCTCTCCACTATCATCACCTATTTCTGGATCTCTACGTCTACCTGCCTTTATTGTCTCCAAACGGGCAGCAAGAATTCTGATCTCCTCTCTCAATCCTTCCTCTGCCAATCTTCTAGCACCTCTGCCATGACCTCGCCTTCCTCTCTCCATTCCTCCTACTAACATAAAAAACAAAAACGCTCTGATACCACTCTGATGTGACCCATCCCACTCGAGCCCACACTTTACACCTAGGCTTGGCTTTACACTTGGTTTTGGATTTATGACGTGGCAGATTTGGTTTGTTGTGCCGGCAGTTGTATGTGGTGTGGCAATAGATATTTTACATTGGTAATCAGAATGTTTTAATGCAACAATTATTGTTTAGCTGCCAGCCTCAGGCTTGGCTCCCTTTGTTCACTCTTTGCCAAAATGCTTTGGTGGTCTGGTCATTCGCGATTCTTCCCTGTTGTTGGGTAGTCCGATGAGGGTTTGGTAACTTCCCGATTTGGTTCCTCCTCAAATGCACATGGTGGTCTCTGCTCCTCTTCCAGTTATGGTTGCAAACGTTTGCTGGTCTTCTAAGCTCGGCAATGTGGTTGTCTATGGGTTTCTTCTATGGCACGACCCTGCTTGGGTTCTAGAGGTGTGCTTGTGCGAGCTCCTTCTCAGTTGTAAGTCCCTTGGCTTTGGTCTATCATTAATCTCTTGCATGTGTTCTCACTGCTTCTGGTCTCTGTTCGATTTATAAACTGGTTTTTCTGTTGGGGATTGTGAGCATAGGTAACAGGGAAAACAACTTTGGAAACTGTGCACAGGTAACTACTCTTCTCCCTGATTTAATCCTCTCTTCATCTAGTGTTGTATCTAACCAGGGATGTGCCTTCTTTCTCAGGCTCCATCGACTTGTCAATGGCTCAATTCCACAGCTTCTCAGTCTGACTTGCTCAGGTACGCTAGGGTTTTCATTTTTCCTCTTTTCACCTTTTTCCTTCCGATATTGTGATAACAGTGGCTAATAAAAATTTGTTTTTCTCTTGCAGGTTTGTGGTTCAACCTGTGCGCTTGGACTTCTTTACGGTTCGGTCTTTCAAAGTAACACTTTCCTTTTTGGTAGGCTCTGGTGCTTGAATCCCATCAGTTTACAGTTAGGGTTTTTTTTTGGTTCTTGAAGGGTCTGTCTTTTGTTGTCTGGTAGCTCCATTTGATTCGAAACGTTGTCAATGGAATGTAATGTGAAGTGGCTTTGACATATGTTTGGATTATCTGTTATATTTGATAAAAAAAAAAGAATCGGCTCTGTCATGAAACCCTAACCTAGGGTTTGTCCCTCCTGGACGTTGTTACTCGTCTTTGGTTTACAATGGCTATATTATAAGTATAGCTTGAATAACAATTGTTGTGGATGCTAGCTATATTATAAGTATAGCTTGAATAACAATTGTTGTGGATGCTATTCTGTGTATCTTTTTTTAATTATGAAAACTTGGAAAAGTTATCGGGGTTACTTGTGTTGGATTTTGTTACCTTCGACACTCTGTTCCGCTGTAATTTTATTTGGGGTCTCGCTGGGATTGGCTATTCTCCTTACGCTCTCCAGTTTGCATATCCTCGTTCTGCTGTGTTATGCGGATTCTTTCTTGAAATTGACCTGTAGTGGTTGATTGTGGTATGCTGGAACTATTTTGAATTGCACAGTAGATAAAAAGAATATAACATTACAGAGATAGGCAATGAATCAGATGGAATATTTCTGAAAACAAGATCTGTCTCTTCTTTCTTTATTTCTCTCTGTTCTAAAATTGTTGAACTTTCCTTTTGCTTTACATTTTTTCTCTTATACATTTTGATTATAATTAATTGAAACTATCATGGATTTCAGTTGAACAGACATGTTATGGTTGATAACCACAGTTCGATTGACATTACAAGATTTTTATTTAGACAATTTTGTCTTTTCTTCCTCTAAATGGACAGATTAATTCTTGACTATTGTTTTATTATTGTTTGGACCTTAATAATCCTAATCGTCCACTTAACCCTGACTTAACATAGCAACCTAAAAATAAAATAAATTAAAATCCTATCTCATGACCTCATAAGCTAAATAAAATAAAATAATAAAAACAATCCAGACAATCATCAACCTTCCAACCTGGCAGAGACTTCACCCAGTCATGGCAAGCTAGATGCTTCTGCATCAGGCTCCCGGGCGAGCCTGATGCAGGAACATCTAGCTTGCCATGACCAGGTGAAGTCTCTGCCGGGTTGGAAGGTTGATGATTGTCTGGATTGTTTTTATTATTTTATTTTATTTAGCTTATGAGGTTATGAGATAAGATTTTAATTTGTTTTATTTTTAGGTTGCTATGTTAAGTCAGGGTTAAGTGGACGATTAGGATTATTAAGGTCCAAACAATAATAAAATGGTAGTCAAGAATTAATCTGTCCATTTAGAAGAAGAAAAGACAAAAATGTCTAAATAAAAATCTTGTAATGTCAACCGAACTGTGGTTATCAACCATAACATGTTTGTTCAAATGAAATCCATGACAGTTTCAATTATTTGTAATCAAAATGTATAAGAGCAAAAATGTAAGGCAAAAAGCAAGTTCAACAATTCTAGAATAGAGAGAAATAAAGAAAGAAGAGACATATCTTGTTTTCAGAAATAGTCCATCTGATTCATTGCCTATCTCTATAATGTTATATTCTTTTTATCTACTGTGCAATTCAAAATAGTTCCAGCATACCACAATCAACCATTATAGGTCACATTTTTAAACATTTCCAATGAACGAAAATTTCAAGAATGAACCCGCATAACACAGCAACATGAGGATATGCAAACTGGAGAGTGTAAGGAGAATAGCCAATCCCAACGAGACCCCAATTAAAATTGCAGTGGAACAGAGAGTTGAAGCTAAAAAAATCCAACACAGGTATCCCCGATAACTTTTCCAAGTTTGCATAATTAAACAAAGATACACAAAATAGTGTCCACAAAAATTGTTATTCAAGCTATACTTATAATATAGTCATTGTAAACCAAAGACGAGTAACAACATCAAGGAGGGACAAACCCTAGGTTAGGGTTTCATGACAGAGCCGATTCTTTTTTTATCAAATATAACAGATAATCCAAATAGATATCGAAGCCAGTTCACATTACATTCCATTGATAGCATTTTGAATCAAATGGAGCTACCATACAACAAAAGACAGACCCTTCAAGAACCAAAACAAAACCCCTAACTGTAAACTGACGGGACTCAGGCACCAAAGCCTACCAGAAAGGAAAGTGTTACTTCAAAAGACAAAACCGCAAAGAAGTCCAATCGCCCAAGTCAAACCACAGACCTACAAGAGAAAAACAAAGTTTTATTAGCCACTGTTATTGCAATACTGGAAGGAAAAAGTTGAAAAGAGGGCAAATGAAAACCTTAGCGTACCTGAGCGACTTGGACCGAGAAATTGTGGAACTGAGCCACTAACAAGTCAACGAAGCCTGAGAAAGAAGGTGCATCCCTGGTTAGATACAACACCAGATGAAGAGAGGATTAAATCAGGGAGAAGAGTAGTTACCTGTGCGCAGTTACCGAAGCTATTTTCCCTGTTACATGTGCTCACAATCCCCAACAGAAAAACCAGTTTATAAATTGAACAGAGACTAGAAGCAGTGAGACCACATGCAAGAGATTAACGACAGACCAAAGCCGAGGGACTTACAACCGAGAAGGAGCCCACACAAGCACACCTGTAGAACGCAGGCAGGGTCGTGCCACAGAAGAAACCCATAGACAACCACATTGTCGAGCTCAGAAGACCAGCAAACGTTTGCAACCATAACCGGAAGAGGAGCAGAGACCGCCATGTGCGTTTGAGGAGGAGCCAAACCGAGAAGTTACTAAACCCTCGTCAGACTGCCCAACAGCAGGGAAGAATCGCGAATGACCAGACCACCAAAGCATTTTAGCAAAGAGTGAATGGAGGGAGCCAAGCCCGAGGTTGGCAGCTGAACAATAAATGTTGCATTAAAACATTCCCATTACCAACGTAAAATATCTATTGCCACACCACATACAACCCCCGGAACAAAAAATAAAATCTGCCATGTCATAAATCCAAAACCAAGTGTAAAGCCAAGCCCAAGTGTAAAGTGTGGGCTCGAGTAGGCTGGGTCACATCAATATGTGCACACTAGAAGAAACAAAGTCAATGATCAACACATACAAAGGTTACATTTTTTGCTGGAAGCACCATGAAGACCAGAAATTGAAAGCTTTCCTAAGGTTCAAGATAAAAAATTGAACCATGTGGGTGCAAAATTACCATAATTTAGTAGTCACAAGGTTATTTCTTCGATAGTCATGCAGTTGCGAAAAGCCCAATCAGCACCTCGGGCTACAAAATTGCTTGAAGAACACCCGAACTCTTGACAGATGGGCTGAAAAATTTGAGCCTTAAGCCCCAAGAAGCCTTAAAGGCAAGGATATGGTACCTGTCATCTCATTTATGAGGTGAACAACCACATTGATGAGCCAAGGAGGGAAGGAGCGTAAAAAAAAAATCTATAAATACAACCTCATGGAGATCCAGAAAAAAGAGGAATTAGAGCATTATTATGTTTCCAAAATTTATCCCTAGAAATCAAGCATACCATTGAGAAGAGAATTCCATCATTGAGAGTCTCTTTTATACTTCTTTGAAAGAGAAAGAGAGAGAGTTTGCAAGGAGATTTGAGAAAGGGAAATCCTTGCTGAGAGTTTGATTTGAGAAAGGGAAATCCTTGTTGAGAGTTTTTTAGCTCCATTTCTCAAACGATTCTCTTCAAGTGTCTTTTACACTTCTATTGTAACTCTTGTACCACCAATAGTCAATAAAGGGGACCCTTTTCCTAACGTTTGTTGATTTTTTTGCTTCATTAAGCTTGTTTATGGATTATGTAGTGTAGTTTTTAGTTTATGTTTATTTAATGAATTGTTTCCATTACTTTGAATGGTTTTTTTATCCATCTTTGTACACTAACAACATCTAATTTCTTGTATGCTTTTTGTAGGTAACAACCAACTCTATGGAACATGTCTTTGGTACTCACAAGAAATAAACACACCACTGGAATATGGAAACTCCACTGGTTTCCTTTCTTTGATCTAACAGTTGTTTTGTAGGACCTTTCTCTCTACATTTTCACTCCATTTTGCCTTTTTAAGTTCTATGGAATTTTCTCAGGCCCCCCTTGGACCTTTTTCAGGCCTGCAAAAACCTATTTCTAAATTTTCTCACTAGTCACGAAAATTTTATTGCAGACAGCCACATGGTTCACTCATTTGTTCAGAACATAACATTCACGAGTTACAAAGAACTTGAAAAATCATTGTAATTCTTCTTTCTTAAGTGCTGGGAATCCTTTAGTGAACTTCCCACATTTTGCAAATTTTTATAGTTAGATAGATTGTTTAATTTCTTTACTAACCACAATTACTAGGGTAATTTCTTAGTCTTTACTTTCAAAATTTGCAATCCAAATATATCTTAATTAGGGGAAGAGTAAGTGGCCATTATCCACCCATCTTTTCAAATTGTTTTTCTCTTTTTTCACAAGTCACATAGCTTAATTAGGAGGAGAGTAAGTGGCCCAAAATCTGCACATATTTTTGATGAACCAAAGCATTTTACTTCATTAGTAATGGGACAAGGAAATCATGTTATTAAAGGAAGAGAATAGGACCTACTTCCCTTACTTCTTCTAGACAATCCTGGGCTAGCATCTGAAACATTTCTTAATGCACTTGGTTTTCCCATCTCCCTTTTAGGCACACATAATGTAATAGGAAGGAAAGTAAGTGACCTACTATCCACATATTATTTCTTTTCATGCAAGGAACAAGCACAAATTTAGTGTAAGTAGGGGATTTTGTAAAGGATCATTACATATTCACATATTTACACACTTTGTTACTTGCACACATATTACACTCCACGCACTAAGCTACTCTAAAATTTGTACAAAGGGAATCCAGTTTCAAGAGCTTCTGTACTTAGTTTATTTTAACTTACATTTTTCACACCATAAGTGAAGTAGGACTCCTTAAAAGCAACCTATTGTAGTGGCTACAACCACCCTCCAAATTTTTTCCTTAGCTTTATTTTGGAGCTTCCCTTCTAACCTCCATAGTAGCATGTCTTGCTTTGTCAAGTACACATGATTCAATGTTTTTCTTGCACAAATCTGGGTAGCAATCAGCTGCTCTACTAAGAAATTACGCAAAGCCCTTGGGCAGCCAGCCCAGCTCCCAACTAGAAATGCACATTTTCTCCCAGCAGTCGAGCAATCCCTTGCATGTGTAGCTGAGTTGATCAGTTCCCTTCGGGACCAAGCAAAAATTACTTGCATGCATGGGCTACTTCTCCCAAGGTAGCATGCAAAGGCATCCCTTGTTTCAAGGATTCATTTTTAGCAGTTGGATGTTACTTGCAAGGATCATTTCAAAAACCTCCCACAAAGTGTCGCTTTCCCTAGATTTGTGGCATGTGTGTCACAACCTCGATGTTATAAAAATTCATCAATCAGATGCCGCATAGATAATTCCTCACATCAACCTTGAAGCTCTGACATCCCACATCACATGTAGGAGTTGCGGACACAGTCAGCGCAACTATTTTGGGGTAAGCCCACTTTCCATGACTTGTGTTGCATTTCTGGTGCTTTTTGTATTTTGCTTCATACGAATGATATCTTCTTGATTTCAGTGAGTTCTTGCTGTCATTTTGATAAATTCTAGCTTGTACTAACACCATTTCATTTTTCATCAACATCTCACTGCTGTCGCATGCAAGAAACTATTTTTAATTAACGGTCACTGATTTGGCAACTCACTTTACCCACATGCATGTTGTTCCATTTTCTGAATCTATCATTCACCATTTGCATGCATGATCATTCACTTATGCTTACACTTAGTATCACCATGCATTCGCACTCACATTCGCATTCATTTGCCCGTAAGCAAGTCTGAGCAACCTCGGCCCAGACTTTGCCTTCACTGAGACAACATTACGCAATTTGGGGAAGGGAGGATCTATCTTCCTCTTTAGAAATGCACATTTCTGCCTAGCCACTATCCTCCAGGATTTTTTTGCACATTTCTAAGGGACAGTGACTATTGGCCTAGAAAATTGCGCAATATAGTCCTTGAGCCTCCAGTCATTGCCAACTGAGATTGCGCATTACGCAATTCTAGTAGTCAACAACCAGACTAGACTATGCATTTTGTAGTTCCAGCAGTCAGTTAGCCTTCCATCAGCCTAGACTGTGCCTTGCATAGTCTTGGAATTCAGTCTCTTGACCTTCCGACCGAAATTTCCCAACCTTCATGATTAGTCACACATGTATGTTGCAAGTCAATTCTTAAGTTCATTTTGGTTTTTGACTAAAAGATTTCTTGCCATGAGTGTTTCCATGTCTCCAGGTATCACAAGTGTTCATCTGCCTCTCATCAACATAAGTACAAAGGTTTCCATGGGAGCAGAGTTGAAGACATTGTTCATACCACACTTATGGATGCAGTCGATCAAGTGTCTATGGACTTGCCTACCCATGAAGACATCAAGTTGTTCATAGACAAGGACATCAAGATATGACAAAAATAGTATCACAACAACCAACATCATGAAAAACAATTGAAGGCAACATACCAAATGCAACGAATGCAAGAGGAAGGTTGTTGACAACATGGAGGCAAAACAAAGTTGCAAGTTCAAGCAGATCCGCCGATGATGAAAGCAACTTTGGAGACTCAGGTGATGAGGCAATGGCATGACATGAAGATCGCGTGAAGAATGAGAATGGAACAAATAAGGAGTTGCATGTGTTGAAGTAGCAACTCAAGGAAGAACATGAAGCTGCACAGATAGAAGAATGAGTTGCAAGAGGAACAGGAACAACGATGGGCGCAACATGCGCTCACGAATGAAATTTCGCTCGTACAAATTGTTAAAAATAGAAACAAGAAATGATAAAAATAGAATCCATTATACTCACATTTTAATTTGTCCTTGAATTAAAATTCAAGTTTAGTCTCACCAGCTGCTTGAAAAATAATTAATTAATTCATCTTGGATTAATTAGTTGGAGAAATTAAATTTAGAAGTATTTGTGAAGTCATGCAACAGTTATCCCTTAAATTAAAGAAATTATCCCTTAATTAAAGATATAAGGATGATTTGTATTTGATTTGTAATTAGTTAGCTCAGTTAACTGAGTTAAGTCCAGTTAAATTAGTTCCAAACAATTTGAGGAACTAATTGTGAATTCAGTGAGTTAATGCATGCATGCATCAAACTAGTGTACTCCAGATAACTAAATATTCTCTTATCAATAACTCATGCATGTCTATTCAGATAAAGACCCAGTTGAGATTAAAGACAGAGATAGGTTACTATCAGTTGCATGAGTTTTCCTATAAAGGAAACTCATCCATGCAGAAGGAATAAGATTCCTTGAGGATTGTGTAGTTTTACAGGGTGTGAGATCAGTGTGAGTGATCAGTGTTACACTTGGTAAAATTTGGATAACCTAGGAGAAACAACACAGGGAAATAGGAGCTTGGAGGGCAGAGGAGAAGGCTTGTGAGAAGCTTTGATTGCCTATGAGCATCTAAGAGGATTGTACTGAGAACTGGCTAGCTGTGACAACTAAGGCTTTGTGTAATTCTGATGTATTTCCACCTTGTATGATAATACAGATAGCAGGGCTTTTAGCTGAGGCTTTCCCCAGAGTATTCTTCTATGTTTCATGTGTATTGATTCTTGTTCTCTGTTATATGTGTTTCGCTTGATCTTGCACAAATCTATTAAGCTTCCGCAAGTTTGATTGTAGAAGTAGATTAAGTATTTTTCTTTAGTTATATTGCATA
The DNA here is from genome assembly GCA_000404065.3 of Pinus taeda. Taxonomy (NCBI): domain Eukaryota; kingdom Viridiplantae; phylum Streptophyta; class Pinopsida; order Pinales; family Pinaceae; genus Pinus; species Pinus taeda. The sequence goes on along the minus strand of APFE030459794.1, from coordinate 2,200 downwards.
ATCAGGTTAATCTACAGTTAGAATTTCTACATGGTATCGAAGAAAAGGTTATCAGAGCTGTGAACAATATACGGAGAAGAGAATTTGAAGTTTGAAGTTCGGGGTTGCAGGTGCAAATCGAACTCTTATCATACTTCAAGGTTGGCCAATGGCGTTCTATGGCTTGTGACTCGAGTATGCCTTGGAAGGTAGCTCGAATTACATAGCATGGAAAGATCGCATGGAGGTTGTATTAGAAGGCAACGGCTTGAAGGGTTTCATTGTTCAAGAAATCCCAAAGCCAGGTTCGACTAATGCATGAGAATTGGCTTAATGGAAGAAGTGTGTGGTGAGGGCGAGACGGATCATCCTAGAGGGAGTTCAAGACCATATTGTCTCAAGTCTCCATGGGAAGGATACTCCATATTCAATGTGGAAGACATTGAAGGACCTCTAGAAAAACAGTAGTGACCAGAGGAAATTGGCACTCAAGGATAAGCTTTGAAGAATCAAAATGGAGAACAATGATACTATTTCCACATATCTGAACAAGCTCACCACCTGTAGAGATGAGATTGGAAATGTCAGAATAACTACTGCCGATGATGACATGGTGAGCCTTACTCTCCTTGGTCTTCCAAAGAGATGGCATAGCTACCAGGAATTTGTGAATGGAAGGGAGAAACTGCCGGATTGGGAACAACTGTGGTCGAATCTCATGCAGGATGAGACTAGGAGGAGCACACGAGATGGTTCTTCATCCAAGGAGGATGAAGAAAATTTGGCCTTAGCAAGTAAGGCAAGAAAAGGGAAGGAGAACTATTCTCATCCCAAATCGAATTATTCTCATCGAGGGAAGAAGGGTGACAAATCTAAAGTAATATGCTTTAATTATCACGAGATGGATCATTATGCGACTAATTACCCATCGAAGAAGTCCAAGAAGGGATCCTCACAAGTATCTAAAGGTGAGGCATTAGCATCTCAGTTTGAAATAGACTTCACCCTCATTGCATGCATGGTTGCATCGATGATGAGTTGTGGTTGGTTTCTTGACAGTGGAGCCTCATTCCACATGACCAACGATAAAAGTTTATTCATTACCTTGGAGGAGAAAGACCTCAAGATGCGCATAAAGATGGGTGACAATGAAAGGTATAGTGTTTTAGGAGTGGGCACAATTGCTTTTTAGAGGGAGAATGGAGCTCCTATCACATTGACTGATGTGAAGTATGTGCCTATACTGAAGAAGAATTTGGTATCGATCGCGATGTTGGAGGAGAAAGGCTACGATGTTGTTTTTAGTAAGGGAAAGGTTTTCCTTAGACACATCACCACAAGACAAGTGAAACAGATCAGTTCACGAGTTAAGAACCTATATTCTCTTAAGGTTCAATATGCATGCAAAGCCTTGAGGACAAAGGAAAATGTTAGAGACTTGGTGGTTGAGAGGGAGAGTAAATTACCTCTCAACATGCAGACCCAGAAGTCTCAGAAAATTGTGGAGGAGCAACAATTGGAGATGTTGAGAGGACACTGAGTGGAGGCATCCACTCATGCAGAGACCTCAATTAGGGGGAAATTTTGAGCCAAGTCAGCAGAGGGATCACATGCATCCATACCTCCAGGTGTGAGGTGGGGCGATGTGAAGTGATAGTCCCAAGAAGGTTGAAATTGGGTAGGGTTCATTGAGAGGTTTTATCTCATGGATCGTACCTTGCTACGAGAGCTCAAAGTACATCATAGCAGGAGGAATCAGTGGGATTGATGCAGTCATAGATCAAAGTGACAGAGGTTAGAGCAGTCAAATACTAAAGAGCACAAAGAAGGATTGACAATAGTGCAGAAAGGCTGAGTCAACAAAAGCGCAGAGTTTTTTCAGTCGACAGAGGCAATAGCAGTTAGAGACTTTGATGACATAGGCATCATTTTGGTTTAGGTTGGATGTGTTTTTGTTTCTAGAGGTTGCTGGAGCTACAACACTTGAGAGAAGTGTTGCATGCAAAGCATTCCAAAGGTTCAGGATCAGGATCGAGTTGAATTCCTTTCTTGTTGAGAGGGAGTGTTAAAAATAGCAACAAGAAATGATAATAATAGAATCCAGTATATTCAAATTTTAATTTGTCCTTGAATTAAAATTGAGAATTAAAATTCGAATTTAGTCTCACCAGCTGCTTAAAAAATAATTAATTAATTCACCTTGGATTAATTAGTTGGAGAA
>APFE030459793.1:0-10363 GCA_000404065.3 Pinus taeda | reverse complement strand
TTTTGGATTTTGTGATCTGCATCCATCTATGTGTTCTACCTCATTCCTTCTCTAACTCAAAAAGGAGTGGGATAGCAAATTTCTCAGGTATAATCCTACCTCCCTCAACAAATTTGTAAGAATATTCTAGGTTGGGATGTGGATTAGGCTATTGTACCTCTTTGAGGCCTTTTTCTTCTTATTTTAAGGTGGTTACTCCTTCCTATAGAACTTTCTAATGCTACAGTAGCGACCCCTATTTATCTTGTAGGTTCCTGGTTTCCTCCTTTAGCTATTCTTTTTCTTATTGTAACATGGTAGCTTGTGTCTTGAGCATCCTAAATGTTATTACCCTCATGGTGGTACTTCCCAGAGGGAGCACATGTTTCCTGGTTTTAATCTTAAGAGAAGTAATTTCTTCACTCTTCCCCTCGCTAGATCCCACCTCTTCCTTCTTGCTTGCTGACTCCTCTATGGTGGTAGGAAACTTTTTAGGAGGTTGAGGCTTCCCTTGCCTCATCATGGTGATCTTTCTTATTTTCAAGTATAGGGGACCTTGCCTTGGCTGCATATTTTTGGGCTTGACAGGTGTGCTCATTGTGACCAATGTTGCAACCACTCCTTGCTTATTTCTCGGAGAGAGACTAGTTTGATGTCCTTGTTTCTTTGTCCCTTGAGGCTTTGAGGTATACTCAAGGTTATCTTCTTCTACTACTTTTTTCTCTCTTTCTTCTTCCTTAATTTTTTCTTCTTCTTCCTCTATTTTGGTTGCCTCCTCTTCTTCCATGGTTTCTATTTATTATCTTCCTTATCTACCCCCAATATTAGAGGCTAGTGTTCCCTTCTGCTATGTGGAGGTTACGTTTTATGTTTTGAATGAAATTTTCCCTATCCATATCTACAAAATCAGTCTAGATTACAAGGCACCTTAATTGGTGTTGGTCATACATAACAATCGTATAGATAAGGTCTTGGTGAGCAATGGTTTGGTGCTTCCATTCCCTCACTTTTTGGATCATCTTAATGACATAATGTACTATGAAATGGGGAACATTGAGTCTTTGTGGGATAGGAAATTCTTCTTTGAATATTAAATCATAGAGTAATTGAAAATGGTAGGCATATACAATGTTCATCCTCCCATCATAGGATATGTATTCAATAATGTGGTAGGCCACTTTATCCCAAGGGTATGGTAGTGTCTCCCTTCTCACTCCATTTTTTTCTTCTACGGGTTTTCCTTTAAGAATGAAGAATTTCTTCCTAGATGTGACAATCACTTCCTTTTCATCCTTGCTCCATTTAATTCCTAATGGTAATGTAATCACTCTGATTTTGAGTTCAACATTTAGAGAGATGGCAAGCTCTAACTATAGTGGTGGCACTATGTCCTCCCTTAGGATTTAGAGCCATGGAAAATTCCTAATATGTCTTCACCATACCCCTTCGACAGTTCAAAGAAACCAAAATACTAAACTCTCTGAAAAATATTTACCATGGGAGGATGTTGATGAATTCTCTTTTTGCTTCTAGGCTCTCTTCTATTAAACCCTCCCCCCATTTCTCCTACTGCTCCTTCTCAAGGATACTTAGGTGTATCTCAAATTATAGCCTTAGAATAGTCTTGGTTGTAGAGACAGTGTCAATTTTTCCCTTTTTATCAGAGGGGGAGAAGGATGTCAATATTCACTTAACAAAAAATACCTTTCTTTGACCCTATGTTGCTCTTACATATGAAAATAGAGAGGGAAAGGATCACTTACTCCTTTTAATGTTATTATGTCATGTGCATGAGGGTTTGAGGGAAACTTTGGGAAATTCTGACTTCCTTTTATTCCTTCAATTCTCTCTTGTAGCTTCATTTCGGTATCATCATATACATAGGGAAGAGGTGAGGATTGTCATACCTAAGCCTACATGTGATGTTTATGTGCTAGAGCAGCTTGCATGCTAGAGATGGTCTTCATAATATGATGATCCTGAAGGTGTTGATTTCCTTTGTTTCTTCTGCACAAGTCCTCATAACTTAATAGTTCTTTGACTGATAACATTGTTGTGTGTGTTGGTTTCTTCTTAGTGTCCAATCTATTATTGGTGGAGTGGATGGATTATCAGCTGGTGTGTCCGTTATTAATTAAAAAATGGATCTATGATACTCAAGGTGGCTGGATCTCTTTCTCTATGGGTGGAGAAAGTTGATTCTAGGATATGTGGTGTGACTACACATGTTGCTATAGGAGGAATCCTCTTCCTGTAGCTCTCATTTAATTCCTCTTTGAGACCCTATATTTCATGTGGAATTTGAGGGCAAGTAAAAAAAGGCATGAGGATAGGTTTGCGATGATGAGGATGTGGTTTAGGTGGTGGAAAAACGAAAGAAGATATTTTCTGTGTTTTTTATATGCATGGCAGAGTGGAAGTGGAAACTAAATTTTGGCTAGTTGGAGTGTATGGGTGATGAAATTGATGTTGGTAGACCTCTCTCAACACTTCTTACTGAAGACATGACCTTTACACCTGTTTCTCCAATAAGATATTCCTCACGTATCATTTAAATATCCTACAGCATTTCGATTCTATTGTTGGAAGGATGATGTAGAGAGGTAGGGAGGTGAGCGAAAGGGGTGAAAATGCAATAGGTCCTATAGTCATAGTTCTGTTGACTATCTGGAGTCCTACAAAAGAGATATGTTATCATAAGTAGTGTAAGACCTCATTCCTTGTGTTTTTCTTTTTTCTTTTTCTCTATTTTGGTTTTGAGACATGTAAGCTATCTCTGCAGAGGTTTTCAACCTACATGCCTTCCTTACATGCCTCAAATGAGGTTTTCACCTCAGTATCTTTTAATATTTTTTTTTTTTTGTGTTATTTTCTTACTCTTGCGCTGCCTCGGGGAGGTTTTCAACCCTGGAGTTGGTCTTAGATGCCTCTTGGAGGTTTTCATCTAGTCCCTCCTTTTTTCTTTTCTTTTTTTTTGTTTATAATTTTTGTGGACTGAGGACTGTGAGCCTCCTAATCACCTTTAATTCTCTCTTTATTGAACTGACAAACTCTTCCTTGGACAAAGGTATTTTATACAAATTTAACCTATAACCATTGATAAGTGATGGGGTCCCTTCCTCATCAATTGTTCTTATTTGGGAAGATCCATTCTCATGAAATTTCTCTACTTGATAGGGACTCATCCATGTTTTCATTAGCTTTCCCTTGAAATCTTTGAACCTAGAATCATACAATAGGTTCTAATCTCCTTCTTGAAAAGTCTTTGCTTTGGTGTCTTTATCATTCCAAACCGTCCTTTCTAGCTACATTACCTCAATGTGCAAGAGAGATTGGAATCTCAATTCATATAAACCATCGAGTTGAAGGAGCCTCTCCTATTGTGCTATATTAACATCTATGTCTAATCGGCCTTCCATCCGTAAGGTGTTATATTCAAATTCAATATACAATAGGGCCTTCTTCCCATAGATTATTTCAAATGGGGTAAATCTATGGGTAGTCTTCCAAGTGGTGTTGTAGGCCCAAGTGGCTTCCACAAGTCTGTCTCCCCAATCCTTTCTTCTCCTACTAACAACCTTGGTAAGAATGTTCTCGAGTGATCTAGCTGTGACTTCCACCCAGCCATTTTCTTGAGGGTGATAGGTAGTGGATGCCTTGTGCTTGATGTGGTACTGCTTCATGAGATATTCAATGAGATTTGATTTAAATTGTGCTCCTTGGTTAGTGACTGAATCCCTTAGAAACCTAAACTTGTAGAATACGCTCTCCCTCATAAATTCAACCACCCTTTACTCAGTAGCTACCTTTACTACCTTTGTTTCAACCCATCTATTCAAGTAATCAATGCACACAATGATATATCTCTTTTGTCCCAATGGGGGATCAATAGGTCTAATGAAATCCATGCCCGACTTCTCAAATGGCACTAACGTCACTTGAGGTTGTAAGGGAATTTCATCCTTGGGTGTGGATTTACCCATCTTTTGGCAATGATCACACCTCGCAGTGTACCTTCTTGCATCTTGATGTAAAGTGGGCCAATAATAACCTCATTATATAAATTTGAAGGCCACCCTCTTAGTAGCAAAGTGGCCCCCACATGGTCCATCATGGCATGTTGATAGGATGTCAAAGACCTCCTCTTCCCTCAAAATCCTCCTCAATATCTTATCTAGTCCCAATCTAAAAATATTTCCCCTAATCCAAGTGAGTGGGGCACTTTTCCTAACAATCTTCCTCTTCTCCTTGGATGATAGATTAGGATGGAACCTCCCACCAACCAAGTAGTTGGATATATGAGGAAACTAAGGAGAAAGCACCAAGATGGCAAAGAGATGTTCATATGGAAGTTGATCATTCGTGATTTCTTCTTTTCCTATAGGTAGGGTTAGTCTTGACAATAAATCTGCAACCACATTCTCTTTCCTTGGTCTATCAATAATAGTCAAATCCATTTTTTATAATAATAACAAAAATCTAATTATCTTGTCGTTGGCATCATGTTTATTCATTAAATACTTAATGGTTCCATGGTGAGTGTGAAAAAAAGTTGGATAACTAGTGATATAATTTGTAAACTAGTTCAAAGAATGTACCACTACGAAGAATTCCTTTTTAGTGACAATATATTTTAACTCATCTTTGAAAAGCTTTTTACTGATGAAATATATAACATAAGGAAATTTGTTTTCCACTTGTCCCAAGGTTTCCCCTACAACTTTGTCTGGGGCATCTATGTGTATATGGAAAGGTAAAGCCTAGTTGGGACCCCTAAGGATGGGTGTAGTGTTTAGATTTTATTTCAGTACTTGGAAGGCTTCCTCACAGTTTTTTGTGCAACAAAAATATGAATCATTAGCCAACAATCCAAACAAGGGTGAAGCTAGTTTAATAAAGTGTTTGATAAACCTTTTATAATACCCAGTTAATCCAATGAAACTCTTGACATCTCTTTGGTTTTGAGGGATAAGGACCTTTTTAATGATTTAAATTTTGTTTAGGTCAACTTATATCTCTTCCTTAGATATAGAGTGCCCAAGGACAGTCCCTGCATTGATCAAGAATTCACATTTCTTAGGCCTCAATGAAAGATTCATTTCAATGCATTTCTTTAAGGATTTGGATAGATTAGAAGATATTCCTAGAAGTTACACCCATAAGGAGTGAAATCATCCATGTATATCTCAACAAAGTCATGAATAAATTCAATAAATATACTTACAACTTCCTGGTGGAAGGTAGCAGGGGCATTACATAGGTCGAATTGAAGGACTGTATAGGAAAAATAACCACAAGGACATGTAAATGTTATCTTATCTTGGTCTTCAAGCTAATCTTGATTTGGTTGTATCCACTAAATCCATCCATGAAGGAGAATAATTTCTTATTTGCAAGGCCATCTAGGACTTTTTGAAGGAAGGGCAAAGGAAAATGTCCCTTCTTTGTAGCCTTGTTAAGTTCTCGGTAATCAAAACAAATCCTCCACTTCCCATTTTTCCCGGGGAATAAAATAAGAGGTGACACACAGTCACTATCTAAAATGGGGTAAATGAACCCTACATCCAATAACTTATACATTTCTTCTTTCATAATTTATTTAAGAGTTGGGTTCATCCTTCTATGGGGTTGGCGCATAGGATTACACCCCTCTTTGATGTAAATATGATGAATGTAGAATGAGGGATGAACACCTTTCATTTCATTATAATCCCAAGAAAAAGCATCCGTATGTTCCTTCATCGCACTGCATAAATTTTCTCCCTGCTCAATAGAAACATAAGGGTTGATCTTTAGAGTTCTGAATGGTCCAATCTCCACAATCTTGGTTGGTTCCAGGTTACAGTCAATATAGCACAATTCAGTCAAATGACTACTCCCAAATTCTTTCATGAGTTCCTCAACTAGTATGGTAGTGGGAGGCTATTTTTGTAAGATATGGTCAATAAGGTCATCTTCATCAAGCTACCTAGCTCCTATAACAATGTCTAGAGTGTAAACTAGGTGTGTGATTATCTCGGAGCACCTTCCCAGACCTAATATTGATCTCTTGGATTTCTACAACATATGCAAGGTATGATATCTCCCCACTATAAACCAATTGTGCCTTGTTGTTTCTTGGGTTCGTATTGGGTTGAGTAGGAATTTGGGGTCTCTTAGGTGGATTTTGGTTGAGGTTGAGATGGAGGTAGTAAAGCAAGAGGTTGGGTGGTTTGAGGCCTCCATCCTTGTGAGGGGTTTTCCCATTGCAAACTTTAGGGTGGATATGCCTCAAAAGGAGGGTTGATAGGGAGGATTATAAGACCAAGGAGGAGGTGTGGACCATGATGGATGATTTGAAGGGTACCAAGGCTAGAAAGGTGAACTTTGATTTGGATTGTAGTGAAGACAATGTGCAGCTTGCATGCCTTGTTTATATGGATTAGGATCGGGGGGTCTTCATTATTTTATGAAGCACAACTGCTCAGACCCACCTTTTACCCTTATTGGTATACATCCTTTAGACCTAGCAGAGAGGGACATTTATCTATTGCATGATTCTTCTCATAGAATAAGAAAACTTATATGGCATTCAGTGGAAATTCATTCCTAGGATGTCTTTTAGTACACATAGGAAAAAATATAACTAGTGCCCTCTCTTCTTCCTCTTGCTTTCTTTTGATTTTCATACTATTCATCTACAGGGAAAACTTATGCAACATTTAACTCTTAAAATATTCCAATATACTTCATATCTCATGCTTGATGGTTATTGTGTAGGGAGAGGAACTAACCAAGCTTTCGCTAGACCCACCCTTCTTCCTAGAAGCCCTAGAATGATTCTTGAATACAGATTTGATGTCATCATAGGGTAATTGGTATATATCTCCTTGAGTTATAATTTTAAGGGTTTCCATTACATCTTCCCTAATCCCTCGAAGAAGAACTGGCTTGAGTGATTCAGAATAAAGGTATAGTTGGCCCTCCTATAATTGAGTTGAAACCTTTCCTCATAATCCTCCAAAGATTCATTAGGTCCAAGGTTCATTCTAAATATTTCCTCCTTTGTTTCTTTGGACCTACAATAATCTTGATATTTTTCATTGAAGGCTTGTTTCTTTTTGGCATAGGTAGTGTTTCCACCTCCATGTGTACTCATAAATGAGTGCAAGGATACATATTCGAGGGTAGAAGGAAACAACTTCATCTTTTTCTCATCAGAGGCATAGTGATAGGTCTAGCGAGTGACAAAAAACTAAGAATTGAAGGTGCGAGGACATTTAGAGGTTAGGACATGGAAATCTAGAAGGGTAGTAGGGATTATATTTTTCATTTCAACCTCTCCATTGGTTTCTCTGATAGGGAAAATATCATTATTCTGGTTTTCAGCCATAGTTTGCATATATGAGTTAGGTTCTTCTACTCCTATATATTTAAAAAAAAAATTGGGTGGCTCTCTTAAAGGGTTTTCCAACTCCCTTGTAGTCACAAAGGGAATTTCAGAGTCATCGAAGTAGAATGAAGGTTGACTATTTGAGGAGGTGGGTATTTTTGTAAAAAATTTCCCTTGGTTATCCATACTCCTACAAGGCATGAAATAACAAGTTTTCTTTCCTCTTTTTCCACTTTTTGTTCAAACCCATAAGACTAATTCAAAACTGAAAAGAGCAAGCAATTCTTAAGGGGAAATAACACCTACTTAGACACCTCCCTAGTAATGATGCCAAAAAGTGATGAGGCCTAGAATTGAACCAAGGATGTTGTAACTCCTAAGGGATTCTCAACTTTAATTATAAACCCCACGATTATTACAAAATTAGAGGCAGCAATGCTATATGCACAACACGTTAGTTTCTACTCATGTCACTCATATTCATGAAATTAGATAAGGGTATTCAGAGACCATTCTTCCAACTAATTTTAGTGAAAAACCCTTATGAAATCGTAAATGAACATAATTCTACTACCAAGGTGAAAATTCTAATCATCAAATGTAAATGCTAATTAAAATTGCATAAGGGAAAATAGGCTAAATTATTGGCAGAAATAAATCATACTGCTCTTCTTATAATTCATTAAATGTAAATGTTAATTGAAATTGCATAATGAAAAAAATAATATATTTCCATAAATAACTCATGCTAGTCTACTCGCACATTTGATTCAAATCAATAACCTACCTTGCATGCATCATTTATCTACTCGAACTTGCTAAAATTGAGAAATCACATCTTTAACATGCCTATGAAGAAAAAATGCTAAATCTAACTTTGTTTTTCTATCTAATGGCTACAGAGATGGAAGAATGAGGCTGTAATAGTCCTAAGCTCTTCCCTAACCATCAAAGCATAGTGTGAGCATTGTTATTCAACTTAACTAGGCCAGATTTGAAGTCTGGAGAAAAACTTGTTGAAGAAATCAAAGTTATAGGGCTGTTATATTAGGTGCTCCACACGACCCTCTATTGCTACAGGCGGCCCTATGTTGCTATAAGAGGGGGTCCAAGACTATTTCATTGATGGAAGTGGTGTCTTAGATGTGGAGATATGTGGATGAAGGTAGAAGGCGATGAATGAATGGTGTGGAATCTCATTAGCTAAGCCAAGTACCCCTCAGAGGTCTATCTAGTGCCAAAGTTGAAGTCCATGATGTCCTTGATTTTCCTTAACAGAGTGAATTCACAGACAGAATATGGAAGCAAGGTGAGGTACCTAAGAGGAATATGGAAAGGTAGGTGTATATGGAAAGGTGTTCCCACCCTTACATATTAGCACAACCCCTGTAGCTAGCCAGATAAATGCATCAACTAATCAATAACGCATTGAGACAAATTATTAAGGAAAATATGAGTTGAATTTCATTAAGATCTATTCTATCCCACGACAATACTGTAATCACTCAAGCTAATGACACTAATTCCTAAATTGTAGAGAATAAGAATGAAAGCTAACATCTATCCATTTCCAAGAAATCATAAACAAATGTTTTTGAGTTGTTATTATATATCTTTCTAATTATTCTTCACGCAAGAGAGGTAATAGGAAGGCCAACAATTATTATGTTTTATGATATAGTATCTGCTGAAGAAAGAGAATGATTGAAAAGCTTTCAAACAAGAACAAGAAGGAAATATAAGAGATGGATTAAATCCTCTCAGTTGGGCGCAAACTTAAGGGTTTCATCCCTCCAAAACGAACTCAAATGTAGATCAATGGTAAACTTCTCATTAACAGAAAACAATAGTCTCATACATAAAATGAAATTTAAGAATAACAATGTCAAGCACTAGGATCTTAGTAGCTACCCCTAGCTACAACAAAAATTTGAATCCTAATGAGCCTTTGACTAGGCCCACTTATATAAAAATGATTGAGGGGAAACATCCTTCAAAGGAGGAATGCCCCCTCCAAAATGTCGATATTTGTGGATCTAGTTCCCTTTGTCCTTACTGTTCACTTGGAGTTCCTCGGCTGCTAGTCAATTCTAGCTATTGGAGAGAATTCTTAGCATTAGGGTGTAGCTTCCTAAAACTGAGGTTCATTGATTAGATTTCTACATCATAGATAGGATAATATGTCTCTCCATTATAAAATTTTTAGGCTTGCTTATTGTTGGGATATCTATTTCGTTGACCAGGAAGTTTTGGTTATTTAAGGGGATTGTTTTAGGGTAACTATGGTTGAGGAGGAGGAGGCACTAAGGTAGGTGGTTGGGCGGCCCTATATTTCCATCCTTGTGATCAATTACCCCATTGAGGATGGTGGTGATCATATGGAATTTTGAGGAATGAAATTTTGAGGAGGCTAGGGCCAAGGAGCAAGCATGGACAATGATGAGTTGTTAATTGGATACCAAGAGTGAAATGATGTATTATGACTTGTGTTGTCACAAAATCACACACTAAGGGCTGCAACCTAGTGATATCTTATGCAACTGTTTCAGACCAGGCTTTAGACCAAAGATTAGCCTCCTTGGTCAGAGAGGGCTCTCTCACAAACTTCTGATAAGAATTAATCACAATAACAAAGGGCTAACTCTTTACACACTTATGAAAATAAAGCTGGTTGGACACACATCAAATTTGGTCTTCATTGGGCTATGGAGTCTCACACACTTAGTAAACAAATACACAGTCATTTCATGGAAGTCAAGGCTCTTTGCATTGATTGTTCAAACATACTTCACAAAAGCCACAGCTTGCCAAACACACAGGAAGTCAGAGCATATGATATGAATTCTGAGTGATTGTGTTACAACAAGGCTGTACGAGAACATTAACACAAACTACAGCTTGCCAAAACATACAGGAAGTCAGAGCATTAGAAATGAATTCTGAGTGATTATGTTCTAACAAGGCTGTACCAGAACATTAAGAAAATAAAACACCATCATATTTGAACAATAT
>APFE030459777.1:0-18812 GCA_000404065.3 Pinus taeda | reverse complement strand
GGTCTTCGATCCAACATTACAGTCTATGGAATCATGATTAGCATTTCTTTTGTTCTCATCATGAGTTTCCTTTACTACCCTTTCACCCTTAGTGACCCTTTCTTGTAGCAACTTATTCATATTTGTCTTCAATTCTTCCATGTCTGTTTCAAATCTATCTTCAAATCATCCATCTTAGCTTCCACGTCATTCATCGTAGCTTCCACATCATTCATCTTAGCTTCTACGCCTTTCTTTAAACAATCCATCTTAGATTTTGTTCCTTTTTGTGCAAGTGGCACTTGTTGCACTTAGTCTCGTAATTTTGTAACATCATGTTGCATTTCTTCCTCTTCTTCATGAGTCATGCTAGAGATTTCAGGTCGCCTACTAGGTGTTTCCATTTTCTTTATTCGGAGAATCAATTACGAATAATAATGCTTCACTATCCCCTTTGAATTCCTTCAAAATAAATTTTCAAACCAAGCTTAAGCAAACATTTTAAAAAATATACCACCTTTTTTCACTTTGTAGGAGCTCGATATTTCCTCTGATGTATCTCTGTAATTTCTAATCATCCAGTTGTGAAATTGCGACCTGTGGTAGCCCTCTATTTCCTCTTTCTAATGCCACCAATCTGACCCCAATTGGATTCTCCAATGATGAGTTATGCCAAATCTCCCATAGTGACTTTATTATTGACTAATTCAATAGAGCGAACTTGTATGACGTTCCATGAATCACTGTTTCGACCTCTGGCTCTGAAAAATATATAGAAGAAACTAAAGTTCGTCCTCTTTCTGCACCTTTTTACGAAATTTCAATCCAATGCTCAGAGAAAAAGTTATGACGATTTTCCCCAGGTCACATGTTTGGAATGTAATTCAGGAGTCTACAAAAAGGCCAACTTCCTCAAATCATATCTCCGCAATTATAGTGCAAAATGCTCTAAAATTCGGACCCGAGATTTAGCACGATGTCTTCTCAAATGGGTTTTGTTTTCAACTTATGAAAGGTCACAATGAAAATTTATAGTTAAAATTCCATGATGACCTATTTGGAGCAGCGAAACCCTATAATCCAAAGCTTTGATACCAAATGTTATGAAACCAACTGAAGAAAAGATAGAAAAGATATATCAACGCCTTATAATTCAGCCTCTTCAAGGGGGAAACCTCCTTTACATTACATAAATGAACAATTCTTGGATGATACAAATGAAAAGACCTATTTTCTATATATAGGAGTCTAAGGGGTCACAACATAATCAGAGCCTACATAACAATAATAATGTAAGGGCACAATAATAATAATAGTGGGCTTCTATGGGGCACAATAGTAACAATATGGGCACAACAGGGGCACAACAATATTAATAAGGGGTAAAAATACAATAGTAATGGGGTAATCACTAGTATTATGGCGACCCAACAAAATGTGGTGGCACATTCTTTAGCGATGGAATCAAGAGATCTAAACAAACCCAACTGAACAAATGACCAAGGTGACCACAGGCTTCTTGCCCATCTCCAAGTAGATATTGCATGCGAAATTATAAAAATTGTTGCTTCTTTCATCGCCTTCTTGTACATCATATGAAATATTAACACAAATATTATCATTATTATTATGGGGCCTATTCAAATTTTGCTTGTGGGTTTCAGTTGGTCCCTCAAAATTGGAGTTATCAGTAGCATTTCTATGAATGTTAGGCTCTTCTACTACAGTTCTCATGCCATTTTCATTTGAGTGAATAGTTCTGAAGATGAAAAGAATAGAAACTAAAGACTCACTTCTTCTTGAGAGAGAGATAGGGTTAGGATTCGAGTCTAGAATTGTTGGTCGGATTCGTCTTGCATGTCATCTCCAATGATGCCTTACATGGCTGGATCTATGGCACCCAACTTGCTCAGGTTGCAGAAATAGCTCATGTAAAAGCTCTTCCTCATCATTTGGGGCTTCCTGAATAGAACACTAAGGATACCTTCCAAAATAAAAACCTCAGGTAACAGTTCAGCAATTGAATCCCCAGGCACAGTTTCTCGCAACTCGATACTTCATCATTGTAGGGCACCAGCGTCAAAATCAATCCTGATCCCAATCTGAGTTCTAAACTCCCTAGAGAGGCTTTCACACCCTAGAGAGGATTCCAGGCCATCGATAGTTGTTGTTGTAGCGTCTCAAGATTGGCATGAAGTTACTAAATATCCAGGCTTAGTTTGTGTTCAAGCACATCATCGGGAATTCATTCAGGATCTTTACAAAGTTTGGTAGGATCCTGTCCAAACGTCTGCAACTGGAGGCATGATAAAGGAATTATTGATTTCCTTCGGAAGGAACATAAGACACAGGCTGGAGCGTATAATATTTTATAGAGATGGAGTAAGTGAGGGTATGTTTTATCAAGTTCCTCCTGTATTGTAGAAGTTACAGTAGTCGGGCATTGAGGAAAAAATGATGTGAAAGAGTCGAGCTGGAATAGGTTGGGATGGTTGTTGGAATTGAAGACACGATTTATGCTTAATAAAACACATGACCCAACCATTGAAATGCACACTTTACATGCTCACAAAGTCTTTTCTTCAACCTCATCCTATTCACCCGAAAAAACCAGATGAGTCAATTGTTTTCCCCATGCATTAATTTTGATATTCAATTTGGAGATTCTTGTCATATTTTGATTCGAAAATTAAGTAATTGTCCAACAGATTGACTTGTTAAAATTTCATTTTATTTCATTTCCTGCCAAACTTAGAACGCAAACCATTATTTTTTTATTTAAACAAAAGGTTGGATTACTATGCAATGCACAGATCAGGATCGAGATCCACTGAATATTAATGAAAAAAAACTTATTTGTAGGCTGGAGTTTGGAAGCTGATTCGTGTTTCAAAAATTGTGTATTTATTTTGCATCGCATACCCTATTCATGACCTATGACCCTCATTTTAAATGCAAAGTACATTATGTTCATTTAAATGGCTCTCGATAATATGGCATCTCACCCTAGGTGGGTTTGGTTTCTTTTATTTCTCTCTAATTTTTCTTATTTATGTATATAGACTTGATGGGTTTGTTCATTTACACTTTTTTTTTTCTCGGTAAAAAGTCTAAGATTCTATTATATATACAGAAAAGAAATTACAAGCAGTGTAGCTGGAAATATCATGGAATCCATGGCCGACTGAGATGCCACGGTTCTGGCCAAACTATTCAAAAACTCCCACGCAGGGGATTCATTCGACCTGAAAACTTCTGAGCGACCTACAGGTGCATTAGATTGAACCAAGAAAGGCAAAATAACATTACTGAGACTCAAAACTAAACCTGCCCACGCAGGGGCTGTCTTCTCTGTCCCTACTGACATAGCCAAGAACCGACACGCATACCTTAACCAGTGCTACAGACGCTACAGAATGGACTATGACTCGAGATTGCATAAGACCAGAGCGGGATGATACCCGTGCTATGAAAAAAAAATTAAACAGAAGCTGGACCTGAGGAGAGAGAGGGACGTCGTGTCAGGGGCGTGCTGGAGATGGTGAAACCTCCTCGGGTGGCTTCTCCTCCACGATTTCACACCAACCGAGCCCTTCAGGAATGCCCTCCCACATAGCAGCCCATTTGGCGGCATCGCGAGCCCTCGCTGCTTGGGATGAGGAAGGGTCGTCCATGACTGCTTTTCCTGAGGTCGTGGCCTCGATTGATGGAGGAAGCAGGGGTTGTTCTTGACCTGGAATGTCTGGGGGAGGAACTTCCCCTGCTGATGGAGAACCCTCGCCTTCTGCTTCAGGTGTTCTCGTGAAGAGCACTGAGATGTGCGCACTAACCCCATGAGAATCTCCCATCTTCCCCAGGGTGAAGACCACAGACCCAAATGCTGGGAGGGTTGGCCCCTCCATGTTCGCCCCACTGACCTCCACGAATTGCTCGGCTTGAAGAGGTGCGACCCCGGCGCGGCGGTGGCAGAATTGGCAGCAGCAATGGTGATGCTCACTGTCGGCCTGCCCTTGTCCTCGACCCCTGCTCGAGCCCCTTCCTCTCCAACATGGTTGCCTGTGGCGAAGCTGAGCCATGGCGTGTTTGTTCGCCCGCCACCAAAGATTTTCTGCGACCGCCACCTTCCTCCCTCCAAATTTGCCCTTCGAAGTTCTGCAACTGAGCCTCTGCGCTCTGTGGAATTAACCAGGTGCTGAGAGCCAAGATTGAGGGTGACCTGGGATGGCACTCTTCCCGGCCAGCACCAGGCTTGCCCCCACTGCAGAGCACTCGGCGTCCAGACTCAAGACTGACCGAAAAAATCGCAGAGCATTGGCGAGAAGCAGACCCCGACCAGGTATAAATTGTCATGCCAATTCTCGATGCATCCTTCGAACCTCACCATCCTGTCATCCATGGCAGCATTGAATGCCCTGAACTACCACCTCGTCTTAATATCGAGTTGACGGCGGATGAGCCAGGGATATTAAGCTGCATGGCTCGTTGCATGCGTGATCACGTGGGAGCCATGTGGCTCATCCTCCCGCTGTCCTCTGGCACCCGCATCCGGGGAATCAGTGTCATTTTGAAGAAGAATCTTACATTCCTGAATCTGCTGGGAACTGGGAATGATGTCCAAGTTTCCTGCTTGGAATGGGAGATGACATTCAACCCCTATGTTGGCTAGGAGATCAGCTACTTTGTTCCCTTCTCGTCTAGAGTGGTGAAAGGAGAGGGCTCTGTGATTATGCAGCTCTTGAGCAATGTTGTGTAATCTGGCTTCCAGCCTCCAGCTGTCGGCTACTTTTCTAGTTTGAGAGCCATTATGAATGCGGGTGACCATGCCTATGATGATTTGGGAATCCCCTTCTACAATAAGAGGTTGTAAGTTCTGATGCTTGGCCTCAAGTAGCCCTTGCCAGAGACCCTCCAGTTCCGCTGAGTTGTTGGTGTCCCAGCCTATGTTCCCAAAATGGATTAGAATGGTGTTGCCTTTATGATCACGAATGATTCCTCCGTAGCTTGCAGGCCCTGGATTGCCTTTAGATGCTCCATCAAAATTTAATTTGTACGAGTTAGCCGGCGGGGCAATCCAATTTCTGTTCTCTTTGTCATTGCCTTTCGTTGCCCTTTGGGTGGTAATTTCTTGAGGCAGCTCTAACTT
The DNA here is from genome assembly GCA_000404065.3 of Pinus taeda. Taxonomy (NCBI): domain Eukaryota; kingdom Viridiplantae; phylum Streptophyta; class Pinopsida; order Pinales; family Pinaceae; genus Pinus; species Pinus taeda. The sequence goes on along the minus strand of APFE030459777.1, from coordinate 13,690 downwards.
CCAGTTGTTTAGAATGTTTTTCTCTCTGTCCTTGGTGGGGAGGTCCTCTTTGGTCCAGGATTTCAGATGCATTGTCTCTTTGAGGTTGCTGTGCATTCTAATCCAGATCTCTTCTGTGGTCGAGCTCTGGTTTTTGAAGATCCTCCTGTTCCTTTCTTTCCATATGTTCCAGGTTACGATTCCTGGAATGATGTTCCACAAGTGATTAAGAATCTCACTGTCATAGGGACTTTTTGGCCAGTGTCTGATGGTTTCGATAATGTCTCCAGGTTTTTTACCTCGTATCTGGCATCTGAAGCTGACCTGATCCCATAGCTTGTTGGCTAGTGGGCATGTGTCCAGAAGGTGTTGTAGATTTTCTTCATTATTGAGGCAGTTGTGGCAGATTGAGGGCCCGTGAAAGTTGCGCCTTCTCAATTTGTCCCAAGTGAGAATCTTTTTATGCCCTACCATCCATAGGAAGTGAGAAATTTTCGGCCAGGCTTTGAAGCTCCAGATTCGGTCCCATAGAGGGTCTGGTCTGATGTCGGAGTTATTTGAGAGGGTGTATGCTTCCGAGGTGGTGTATGTTCCTTTTGGGCGATATCCCCATCTGAGAATGTCTTCACTGTTCTCCATTCTTATGCTTCTTTTTCTTAACTCTTCTTCCAGAGAAATTTCCTCCTGCTTGGTGGCATTTGTGGTGATTTGGTTGCTCGGGCGCCATTGTCTGAACCCGCTTGCCAAGTCCTACTTCCAGAATTGATGGACCGTTGCGAGCTGCTGTTCCTGTCTGTCTGGAATTAACCTTGGAGGAAGAATGTTGGAGAGTTTGGGTTGCTGATTCCATGCATCCATCCAAAATCACGCGCTCCTACCATTTCGTAATTCCCAGAAGTTGTGCTTCAGGATGAACTGGTGGTGCTACTTGGCTGCGTTCCAGATGAGAGAGCCATTGACCATGGGCGCATATCTGATGATCTCATTCTGGGGACTATTGTTAGTGTATTTGGCGGTCCAGATGCTGGCCCAAATCTTGTCTAGATTGGTTAGCCATTGCCACCAGATCTTGGCGTTCATGATGATATTACTGCTCTCAGGATCTCTTAGTCCAATGCCTCCTTTGCTTTTGGGCTTGCAGATCGTTTCCCATTTTACAAGAGCCCATTTTCGATGAGAAGCAGAGCTTCCCCATAGAAAATCTCTCTGAAGGTTCCTTAATCTTTTCAAAACCCATTTTGGAGCAGCCAGGATGGAGAAAAGGTAGAGAGGCATGGCTTGAAGAATAGATTTGATTAGCACCACACGACTTGCCATATTGAGGGAGCGGTAGGTCCAGAGGTTGAGCTTAGATTCGAATTTTTCCAAGAGAACCCGCTAGGCCGGTTGTTTAATGGCTGAGGCTGTAAGGGGAGCTCCCAGATAGGTGGAGGGAAGAGAGGCTGCATGGAAACCGAGGATGCGAGTGATGGAAAGCTTAACCGACGGAGGAGTATGGAAGAAAAAAATTTGGGATTTGGCATTGTTTACATGCAAGCCCGAGGCGTCTGAGAAGTCCTTGAGCAAGGATTTCAGACGAGATGCTTCCTGCGCGGAGGGGTAGCCATAGAGCATAGTATCATCAACAAATTGCTGGTGGGAGGATGCAGGAGAGTTATGAATGGAAATCCCTTTTAACTGGTTAGAAAGGAGAGCTTGTTTGAGGTGTCTTCCGAGACCCTCAGCCATAATGATAAAGAGGAAGGGGGAGAGGGTGTCCCCTTGTCTGATTCCTCTTGAAGGTTTGAAGGGGCGGGAGGGGAGACCATTTACAAGGAGGGAAAAATGGGCTGATGAGATGAGACTCATAATCCATCGAACCCATGAGTGACAGAAACCAAAAGCTTTTAGCATGTTTTCAATATATGACCAGCTGAGCTTGTCGAAAGCTTTGGAGAGGTCCAACTTAAGTAACATCCCGGCTTGCTTGGAGCTTTTAAGAGAGTGGATGATTTCATGCGTGAGAATAATGTCGTCCATAATCTGCCTCCCTTTAACATAACGTGATTGCTCCGGCGAAATGATCATTGGCAGAAGGGGTTTTAGTCTGTTGGCTATGACTTTGGAGATTATTTTGTAGAGGACATTGCAGAGGGAAATGGGTCTGAATTTTTCAGGAGTTATGGAGTTCTCTTCTTTGGGGATAAGGGTAATGAAGGTGGAATTAAGGGCTGGGAGCAACCAACGCATCGCTCTGGATTCCTCGACCACCTGCCATACCTCCCCTTTGATCATATCCCAAAAAGCATGGAAGAACGTGGTTGTAAACCCATCGGGTCCGGGAGCCTTACCTTCCTTGAGCTGCCCCATTGCCTCATCAACCTCCTGGGCGTTGATTGGGCTCATGAGAATTTCGTTGTGCTGCGCTGTTACTAATTTCGGTATGTTGCTAGTGATTTTGCCGATTGCTCTATGCCGGTTTTCCTCTTGCTCCCGATGCACCTGCTGGAAGTGATTGAGAAGAACCTCTTCTATTTGCCCATGCTCTTCGACCTTTACCCTTTCATGGTTGACGATAAAGGGGATTTGATTGTGCATCCTCCTTTGAACCGTTGTTCGATGGAAGAATTTGGTGTTGCGCTCCCCTTCCTTTAACCATTGTATCCGAGACTTTTGTCGCCAGTAGATTTCCTCTTGCTTTCTTCTTTCATCAATCTGTTTTGTTATGTGTCGTTCTCTGTCTAAGGTGGCTTCTGTGTGACCAGAGTTTATGACTTCCTGGTGGATGTCCTTCAGCTCTTTGTGGAGCTCCTTTTGAGCGTCAAATATATTGCCGAAGGTTTCTCTATTCCAGCACTTTATGTTCCCTTTTAGAAAGCGAAGCTTTTGCTGGAGCTGGTACATTTTGGAGCCCTCTGGGGGAATGAAGGAGGCCCATGTGTTTTTGATGAAGTCCTTGAATGCTGGATGAGTTAACCAGAAAGCCTCAAACCTGAAGGGTCTTTTGGTTTTGTCCCCTGGTCTTTGCCAAAGGAGAGCAATTGGCCAGTGATCCGATCCTGAGTAGGCTAGTATTTCCGCTGTGAGATCTCGGCCCAGATGGACTGTGTTGTCCGAGATCAAGAAGCGATCCAGTTTTGAGGCGATCTTGGAGGTTCCTCCTCTGCAGTTGCTCCAAGTGAAAGTACCATTGCAGAAAGGCATATCTATGAGCGAGGCATTTGCGATGAAGTCTTTGAAGTGATGCACCTCAGGCTCCATACAAGATCTGCCTCCAACTTTCTCCTCCATCCTGGTTATCATGTTGAAGTCCCCTGCAGCAATCCAGAGTGGATGTTGCCTATTTCTGTTGAGCTCTTCGATGTTGTCTAGGAGTATCTTCTTACTACCTGCATCTTGCGGGAAGTAGACATTGGATAAATTCCCATGGATGTTGGTACCCAAAAAGTGGAAGGCTGCTTGCATGAGATGATGAGTTGCATGGAAGTTAGAAAGCGTGATGGATTGGGGGTTCCATGCTATGGCAAGACCTCCCGAGGCTCCTGTAGCATCCACGGCCATTGATCTGCATCCTGGCCATATTTTTGAGAGAATGCTACCCAGTCGGTCGCTGGTGCATTTTGTTTCTTGGAGAAAACAAATCTGAGGTTTTTCCAATTTGATCATGTTCTTTAACAGTCTGGATTTTCCTGGGCTGTTGAGCCCTCTTACATTCCATGATACGAGCTTCATCTTTTAACTGTTTTGGGTAGGCCTGTAGTACTTCGTTAACTTCGCATATCTGGCTGAATCTACCAGGATTTTCCCAATCTCTATTGTTCTCTGGAGATCCGTCTTCCTTCCTCTTTTCTTAGTGTCCTTTGATCGCTGATTGCCTACCCAGGTGCCTCCTGACTGGATGCCAAGTTGGTGTTGATGAAACGCTCTGGATATGACCCCTTCTAGCTTTTCGATATCAGAATCCGAGATTTTTTCAAATGCTTGCTTTTGGCAGCACAGCTCTAGCTCTATTATGTCCAGACCATTTAGATCAATACTTTCTGGCTCTTCTTCCATGATTTGCGCCTGATTGGGGTCTTCCTGAGGAATTTCTGAGGCGGGCGTGGACTTCATTTTCCCATCAATCTCCATGTTGATGAGAAATTCCTCTGGAATTGCTTGATGCTTATTTAGAATTGATGGGATGATGATGGGAGCTTTATTTGAAGAGGAGGGGAAGCTAGCAGGGGGAGGGGGGGAGGAGGAAGGGAGAGGGGAGGAGGAAGAGGAGGGGGGGGCATGGCGGCGGAGGGAGGGGGCATGGATGAGGAAGCTCGGGAGGGCAGCTTTCATGGATGGGGGGCGAAATCCTCTCGGAGATTGCCTAGAGACTCATAGCTATTCTTGGAGGCATGGTTTTGGGTTTTATATGGCTGGGGCTTTGGCCCATTTTGAGGCTTCTTGTGCATGCGCTTCCTGTTCGTGACTTTGGTGAAGCCGTCTTGGGGGGAGGTATCAGAGGTCTCAGGAACGCTGGTTTTAGCATTGAGGGGGAAATCCCTGAAGAAATGTCCTATCACATGACATCTTCGGCACCTAAAAGGGACATGCTCGTAGTCTAGAGGCTGGATCCATTCCTCATCTCTATGGGTTAAAGTGACAGAATCAGGAAGGGCTTCATTGAGCCTAATGAAAACACAGATTCGGGCATAAGAGATGAACTTACGGTTTTTTGTTTCCTCAGCAGCCCTGATGTATTTTCCCACTCCATTGCTGATCTTCATTAGGCATTTCTCTTCCCAGTATTCATCCGGGAGCGAGAAGAGTCTGATCCAGATGGGAGCCCAAGCCAGATCTTCATTGTCGAGGTTGAATCGGGGTTTCCAATTTCTGAGGTAAAGCCCTGCCGAGTTGAAGAAATATGGTCCTCCACCCAGTATTCAATGTTTATCTTCCAAACAGTAGAATATGGCTGTGAAGAAACCCTTTGCCCCTAATTGTAGGGTGACATCCCCTTTTGGCTTCCATTTGGCGGCTATCCAGCCCCTTAGGGCCCGTTCAGTTGGCCAGAACCCTATGAACTTTCCTATGACTGCATGATCTTGCATAAACTTGATTCGGCTGTCGATAATGTCTCCAGGCAGCTCTATTCTCAGTCTTTCCTTGGCTATTGGACGGCAGGTCGAGGAGGTGACCTGTGGTCTGTCCTTCTTTGGGTCTCAATCGTTCTGCGAATTGCTGTTGTCATCTTGATTCTTCTGCCCTTAACAGAGCAGGTCCGGATCTATGGATCCAAAGATGACCTCCTCGTTTGATTTGAGGTTTGAAGGGGAGGGCTGCTACGCCCCCCCCCGAGTCGGGCTCATGACAGACGCTTTCTCCCTGTCAGATCTAATTAGGAGCAGGGGCGTCAGGCGCAGCAGTGATCTCTTGTTGCAGGGCTGTCGGCGCTACCGTAGGGAGCATTTCAGAACCCTAGGTTTGTTCATTTACACTTACATTCATTTTGTTATTTGTTTTTTTATTTTATTTTATTTTTTTTGTTTAATTTGTATTTTTTGTGTATTGTTTATGTTTTTCTTTTAATATATGATTTTTTTTGTTTTGAGGTTTTTGTTTTATTGTTATTTGTTCTTCATTATTAAAGTATATCTTATTATTATTATTATGATTATCTTTTGAAATATTTGTTAATTTAAAAAATGAAAAGTGGTCTAGAGTGTTAGAAGTGTGTGTTATCTACGTAAACAACCAAGTTAAATGATGACAATTTTTTCCCACACTAGAATCCTTTCGAGAGAGAGTTTTAACGAGACTAATTTCAATAACGACGGGGCAAATCGTATTTAGATATTGAATTTTTGTTTTTATATGATGATTTGGCTTGTTTGAAGAAATGGTCCCAACACATATGCAGAGAAGCTTTAACACAATTATCAATTCATGAAACTATAGATTTAATTTTTAAATTTGAAATCAAAAGTAAAGAATTTCTTAAAAATGATTTTGATTTCTCATAATGCTTGTAGTTTTAATGATTTGTGTAAATTCCTAGCAAGAGAATTTTATTTAATTTTGAAACTAAATCAAGATATTTTATGATCTTCCTGATCGCTCGAAGCACAAGAAATGAGCATACTAATCTATTGATTTGTTTTTTTCTTTTTGCAGGTTAGCATGGATGAAGTGACTCTTACCTAAATTTATTTATGAGAAATGTGGATGATTTTTTTTATTATTATTTTTATCTTTTGAAAACAAAACTAAAGGAAAACTTTATGAGATCTCATTTTATTTTTTATAATCTATTCTAACTTTAACTTGAAAGATTTTTTATTACCTCGGTAAAAGAATGCTTCCAGTGAAGTAATATATGGACTAAAAATCGAAAATGCTCACATAAAGATTTAAAATTTTTACCTTAAGATTTGCAAACATGTGAGTAACCTATCTTATTCATGGAGTTGGTGCAAGGTTCTTTTGAAACTAGTCTTCATTATTGTTCTTTCTCTCCAAGAAGTACCTATTTAACATCTTCAAGTTTCTCATTTGTAGATGCATTAGTAAGAAATGGGGGGTTTAAAAACTAAATTTGAAACTAAGTATGAAAAAAATTCAAAAAGCTCAAACTTGAACTCATTATGAAGATCATGTTGCCATGAGGTTTCACAAGTTAGTCCATAAAAAGAAATTGCAATAAAATAACTTCCTCAGTCTATCTCTAAATCATCCTCCCCGGTGGCGATGCTAAAATGTTTGGTCTAAAATGTGATGCAAATTAGAGTTTCATTTACTATCAATTCGGGTAAGTAAACTTCGAGGATCATCCAATATATATGGACATAGAGACAAACTAGACTAAGCTAGGTGAAGAAATGCCAAAGCTCCCTTATAGGAGGTTTTTCATTGGGATCTCCAACATCTATTTAGTCATTTATCAAAATGAAATCTAAAAATTAAAAGACATTGTGATAAGTGTAAGGAATATTAAAGCTCCCTTACAGGAGACTGCTCATTAATATTTCTAATCATCTTAATCAACAAAACCTAATTCTGATTGATTGCATGAAATATTAAATCTCTCTTACAGGAGACTATTCATTTATATCTCAAGCATATAAATCAGAAACTTAAACTAATGAAATCAAACATTAAATAATAAATCAGATTCATTTAAGGAAACAATAAGACTTTCTTACAAAAGGTCATTCATTAATATTCAAACATATGAACCTAATAATTTAATATAATGAAATTTGCAAACAAACATAAAATAAAAGTGTACTTGTTAGGCAATGGGGATCCTTCCAAAGATTCACAAGCACACCAGAAACAGAAGTCAAAAGTCAAGGATCAAAGAAGCTCTGTTTTATTCATCATTAATTGAAAATTGCAATTACAACCATTACAATGATTCTCCAAATCTAACTTCTCATTACCAACCTATAATATACTAAGATTACAAATGAAGGACTAGGTTCTAAAATTCTAAATAATTAAGATTACAAAATGAAGATTGTGAAAAATGAAGATTACAGATGAAGGAGATAACACTCCTATTTATATGAAAGCTATGATAAAAAAACTCATAAATCTAAACCCACTATTCCCTCCTTTGTTCCACATATTTCTCGACCAATGGTGACACATAACCCTATCCTCCATAATTTCCTCCTTGAGGTCCATAATCTTCTCCATGAGGTCCATGATCTCCTAAAATTCGAATTTGAACATAGAGTGCCACATAAAGATGCTTTGGAAGCTTCCTTTGTACCTACACATGTCAACAAACTCATTCTAATTGTTAGGCGTAAGTATATGGATATTATTTTCTAAAGTTTAACCACAGATTCACTTAAAAATACTAAGAATTAATAATGTTTTGGAAAACGCAACGATAACCCATATAATGATGAAAGTGAAGCTAATGTGATGACATGGTGGTGGAATAGAGGTGAGAAAAGGTGTGAATGGAGAGAAAGTGGATGTTGAATGGAGTGAAAGTGGATGTATTTTAAGGATAATTCTTAGGCCCAACAGAAGGCCTTCTAAACTCATCAATGGGTTTCATTCTATAATGACCTTGATCATTATCTAGTGCTCTTGGCAGTGTTCCTTACTATTGAAAATGTAATCCTCTTCAATTATTTAAATTTTCCACATTCACTTGAGTGGAATATTGTTATAGCATCATTCAACACTTTTGTAGTTTTGATGCTATGATATGGCCTTGGGCATCCCTTTCCCATTTATACTTGATCATTTATTAAAAAATAAAATTTCCAATTCCATACATGACTCTTCCCTTTAAAAAAACTCATACACACATGGGTACCATAATAAAAAACCTACATACATAATTTAAAATATGAGAAAAGAAAAATATATCCTTTTTCTAGGCAGGGTTTATTTTTTTCATTCAAATCCCACCTACAAAAGCCCATGGCCTAATTGAATCAACTAATTTTTGGTGGTATGTATACACCTCATGCAAATTCCTAATCATATAAGGAGATACGATATCAAAATTATAGTCCTTTTTTCCCCCAGATCAAGTCTAATTTTCCTTGTGCCTCTTTCACTTCTAGTCATAGGAAACCCTTGTTCCTTGCAGAGCTTCTCATCTTCAATTATATGGCATCCTTTTGCACGTGCTTGAGAGGTGAACTTTGAGGCTTGGGTTGGATAGATCTAGAGGAATGTTTCATTGGTTCCATGGTTAGACCATGTTGTATCTTTCCACTATTATTTCTTGATATCAATAAAGAAGATTTGTCATGTTCCTCATATGTTATGATCTCATGGTTTTTATGATTCATGTGTAATATATCATGATTTATATGTTTATGATTGATGATCTAACATGTTTATTATGCAAACACTTTGAATCATTTGCTATGTATATGCTTCCCTGAACTGTGCTACAAGTTTTATCACTTTGGAGGAGTAGAGGGTTTGGACCCTACGAGATTGACATTAAATGTATGACTTATGAGTAATCCTCTCAAACCAAACTTTAGTAGTTTACATAGTTTTATTTCTTGATTGTGTGCTTCTTCTTGATAATTTGCCTTCAATCTATTGAGATTGTCAACCCTTACCTTTGAGAAGTTTTTTCTGCCAACAAAACTAGTGACTCAGCTAGGGAATACAATTTCCTATATCCTAGAAGGCTTTTTCTTCCTTGATCTGGGCTTTTCTTTCTTGGTTCTTGATTTTTCCAATATTGTTGACTCGTTTGCAATCAGGGAAATCAGTCTGATCTTCTGGAACAAATCTATATTTTTTATTTTTCCCTATTTCTCTGCATATACACATTTTTTCTTATATACAAATGTTTACACACATGGTTTCTTCCAAATAAACCAACTTATACAATATTTTATTAAAAAAAGGTGGTGCGTACATGTGGACCTACCATTACATGGTTGCGTAGATTTGGGAAATTTTGATTTTTTTCAAATTTTGCCTTCAGTTAGAGGTGTAGCCTGGTTTGTCTTCTCTTTTTAGGTCATTTGTAGTATGGAATGGTCTTATTTCTTGTTGGTGTCAGTTCCTTTCTCTCTTTTGGAAAAATATTTTATCAAACTAGTGTTTGCAATTTTTTGAAGTGTTTGCAATCTATGTTTGGGTTTTAGACCTTTTTGGTGATGTGTTTGATTATTCAATTCTTCTGCAACACTAGATTCTTAAATTCCTTATAATCCAATATTTTAACTGCTTCTCTTTGCATTCTTGAAGTTGACTCACTTGTTTTCTTTTTTTATTATTTGAGAAAGGTCTTTGAAATTTTGGTTCACTTTAGTCTTAGCATCTTGGTGCTAGTTGATGCCTTGTGAATTTTGGAGTCTTTTTCCTTAATTTGGATCTTGATTTCATTGATTTCTTTGCCTTCATAAAGCTTTTGTTATAATTCCCTAAAAATAAAAAGAGAAAAAAAAAATTGGTTTTTTCCTTTCTTTTCTTTGAATTTTGGTATTTTGGTCTTTTTGGCTTTTCAACAAGTGTGCAAATATTTGCTTGAGGTTGAAGTTTTCTTCACTTGGGAGATATTTTCTTGGATATGTGTTTCTCCTTGTTGGTCAAATTTTGGATTTTGGTTTTTGAAACAATACATTTGTTTGTTTAGATCATTTCATAGAATCTTGTGTTTAGGAATTTTAGTATGCATTAGGGTAGTTTTAATTTTAGGCATTTTAGTCTCTTTCGATAGATGTTGAATGTGCGAATGAAAAATAAATAGAAAAAGGGAATTTTTACTTTATTAACTTCCCCGTAGAACCTTGTAGAAATCACTTTTTGTTGAAGAAAAATAGTTGCATTTTCATGTAGCTAGGTTTTCTATTGTTTTCTTTCATGTCAGAACGCCATTAGTTGCACTTCCACTACCTGTGACCTAAATAAAAATAAGTAAAATCAAGCACTTTTTCTAAAATGAACTAGATTTTTCTTCTTTTTCATAGATACATCAATTAGTGTAGTGAATTTAGGGCCTTTGTATAGGTGTGTAGAGAGTAAAGTATCCAAGGCCATTGTAAACCGAAACATAAAATGTTGATTAAAGAGTGCAAATCCAGTCTCATTAAGTTGTCCAAGAAAGTTCTTCTAACACATGAGTTATGCATGAGGATGAGTGAAGATAAGGAAAGAGAGATACACCCTCTCCTACTTGTTAGATCCTACACCCGCGACTGTTCTGCCTAGCTTCTAATTACAAACTTGTGACCTTAGCTACCTATCCTAGGGACCACATAGGTGAGTACTAGGGGGGGCAAGGGGATACCCATGGTACTTGAGACAAGTGTTGCATCAGTTTTATAGTACGTCTCGAGGGTGTCCTTATGAAGCTCGAGTACTTGCACCAGCAAAGGCTATGGTCTAGAGGTTAGTGTAAGCTTTTTTGATACCTTTAATGGTAGGCTTGGGTCATAATTATCCAAAACTATCTTTGGAAGGTCCTTATACTCGCTTTTTTGTATTTTGGTGTCTGGTACCAATCAACTAAAGCAAAAATACCTGGAAGTTTCTTGTTTGGCTATATCCTTAGGGACTTTATAGTGGAGTTCTCTTTTCTCTTTGTATTTTCTAGAATTATGTGGATTAGTCTTGTCACTTTTGGACCTTTGATTCTAAGTTACTGATTAACCACTCCACTAGTATTGAAAGGCCTTTAATATCTATTTTGAAATTATGGAGTTTCCTCTATAAGGGAAAAGGTTTGACTGTGCATCTCTCTTCCTTGAGAAGTCATTTGAACAATCCTGTAAGGGAAGGATATGCCTATAAGTTGGGCATGGACAATATTTCTGTGGAGGCCAACCAATGGACCCCTCCAAAAGGGGATCCTTGTGCTTTTCCTTTCATTGGAAGCATTGGTACCCCCTTTGGTTGTGTTCCACTCTGAATATTGCATATCTTCTTGAAGCTTCTCAGGTGAATGACTTATTTCAAGGGAATCAAATGGGTGTTTACTTTTCATCTCCTTCATAAGATAAATCTAGGCTTCCTTTCTCCCATCCATCTTGTAATAAGAAATATAAAAAGAAAAGAAAGAGGAAGAATAAGAAGAATCATAGTTCTCTCCATGAATCATCACCTACCTCTCCAATTCATGTTGGATATGAGCCTTCAATCACTACAAGTCACACTATCATCGTAAGTTTAGTCACTACATGTCATACAAGCAACTACCTTTCTGAGTCATATTTCTATTGACTCGCCTACTTTTGTGAGTAGGATTAGGGGCACAAGTCATATCAATCTCAGGAAAGAGTCACTAACCTCTACAAGTCATGTTGTAGACTCTCCAACAACCACATCTAGTCGTGGTGGGGGTATGGATGGTTATCAGAAACCTAGGTGTAGAAGATTTAAAATTAAGTTCCCTTGTACGACTTGTAAGGGAGACCATCTTACTGATTTGTGCCATGGTATTTCAGTGGTACAAAGGGTATGGTCTGATTTTCAAGGTTCTTCTACTTCTAAATCTATTCTAGTTTCTCAACAATTCAGTCAGCCATTGGTTGATGAAGTGGTCAAGCTAGTGAAATCTTTGGCTGATTCCACTCCTCTATTGGGAGGTGAGTTTTCCTAACAATAGAGTCATATTGAGTTTTAGTATAAAGTCTCTTGGTCTAGGAGGAATTCTAGTCCCTTCGAGTGTACCCCCTCCAAGTTCTTAGAGTGTCTCCATTGATAGCGATAATATTGTTGATATCCATCTTCCTTTTGATGAACCTTTCCAAATAAGAGTTAGAGTTAATTCCAAAAATGTTTATCAATGTATGGTGGATAAAAGATATTATGAAAATGTTATATCCTCCTTGTTGGCATTATGGCACAGGTTTGGAGCTATGGCACAGGTGTTGTCCTTGATGGCAACCTTCTTTGGTAACAGATCTCAGTTCAGGCGCTCAGAAAGTAAAAAAAGACATATACGCAGGTTCATATAGACGAAGGCGCGTATACACGCGGGGTATACTTTACAAAATCGCGTATATGTTGGTGATCATTCTTTTGGTCCATGGCAGTCAGATCTTGGAACTTGAACCTATGTTTTGGACCATGGCGTCTCATCAATTGTGTCGATCCATTGTTTTTGGTTCATGGTATTGAAATGTTATGGTTTTGAACCATGGTATTGGGGAAGGCCTTGGACTATAAAAGAGGAAGGGGATCTTGTGACAAATTACCATCTGGATTATAATTGAAGATCTAAGAAAGTGCTAGAGCTGGTATATTGGATGGTGATGCAGATCTGGATCTGAAGGAAGGAGGAACTTTAGCGCAAAAGGAAGGATAAGATCTATTCATGGGTCATAATATTTAAGCCTAAATGGTAGAATCTCTATATGATTTTGATCTGCTTGATGTGGCGCTTGTCTGATCTATAAGTCTGATAATCTGGGTTAATTAGTGATTGAATATCTGGAAGAGTGTGTTGTCCTTTATAGATCTGTACGCAGGTTCAGTGAAGCGAAGGTGCGTATATACGCCGTTCAGGGGAAGTAAAGGCGCGTATACGCAGGTTGTTCCATACGCAGATGCGTATGCATGCAAGTTGCAGACGATTGAAATTGCGTATATGCTTTAAGTTGTGATCTAGCTGTTTCTGCATATTGCTACTGTGTTTTGGGTTTTGCTTCGGCTGTGTGGTTTCTGATACAGTGTTCTGGGTACAGCTGTCAGAGAAGTATCTACTTGTTTCAGATCTAGTTGGTGAAAAGGAGATTGGTTGATTCTTGATGATTGTTTGATGTTCATGGATCCAGTCTGAAAATTGATGAAACGTGGTCTCTGGAAGAAAGAGAAGGTTGTAGCCTTCTGTAGGCCAGCACCTACGTACTAGTATCTTGGCTAGTGCAAGAGCTAAGGGGGTTGTAGCTCCCTTCCAGGAGAGCTGAAAAACGAGAGAGAGTTGTAGCTCTCTGCAGGTTGCAGCCTGCGTACTGGTAAAGGACTACACCAGTACATTGTAAAAGAAGTTTTCTAACTTAAAAGGAAGATAGAGACGAATTGCAGCAAGTGGTTTTCACCCACATTGGGTTTCCACCTTATATCTTGTGTTCTTGTGTCTGATTGTCTTTCTGATCTGTTTTACTGTCTCTGGATACTGTTATTTGATTCTGCATCTCTGACTAACAATCATCATCAGAAAGATTAAGTAAAGTAAAATCATGTTTTGTATACGCGGGTTTCCTTCTGCATAATCGCGTACATACGCAGGTTTATTAAATTGAAGTAGCGTATATCA
>APFE030459776.1:2435-45877 GCA_000404065.3 Pinus taeda | reverse complement strand
ACACAGAAAATAAACAATGCGAGAGCATAACACATAAAACACATATACACAGAGATTTCCCCTGGATCCCAAAATCGGGACTACCAACTTGATTTTTCATTATGTTTCTTTCAATGTTACAATACATATTTATTCATGTAGAAGCATCCAATGCGATGGACCGAAAACCATCACGTCCAAAACCATGGACCAAAAACCATCGTGTCCAAAACCATGTGTGAAAATCATGCGCAAAACCATAGGTAGGTCCGCCCAACATAATATAGGGTCTAAAAAGAAAAATTTTACGGGGCACTACCCCGGACCCCATAGAGGGGGGTTACCTGCACACCTCAAACCCCCTGTGACCCCCCTGCTACGCAATCGGTGGAACGAAGGGGGGACTTCATCCCCCCTCTAACCCCCTAGTTAACTACGTGGGCTAGTCGTGGAAAGAATATAACACAACCCAATAGATATCATCATCTAAGAGATTGTGTATTGAGGCGGATTATGTTGTTAGAGTACATTCCCAGAAGGAGAAAGACACTGACATTTTGATAAAGGCATTGTTAAGATGTAAATTCGAGTTTCACAGAGACGGGATCGGGTTAGCTGATAATCCCTTCCTTGTTGAGAGGGAGTGTTGAGAAATGGAAATAAGAAATCCCAGTTTAAATTTGTCCTTGAATTTAAACTGTGAATTAAAATCGAATTCTATTCTCATAGCAACTTGTAAATAGTTCATTAAGTTTAATTAACTTAATTAGCTTAGGAATTTCAAGTTCGAAGTCTTTTTGAAGTCATATGTATGTTCTCCCTAAGTTTCAGGGGTCCGGGATGAGTTTAATTGTGAGTTATAATTAGATAACTCAGTTTACTGAGTTATGTTCAGTTAAATTAGTTCCAAAATATTTGTAGAAACAATAGAGAGTTAATAGTGAGTTGGTGCACTAGTGCATCCATAAGTGTCACTCTAGTTAGTTGAAGCTTCCCTCATCAGAAACTCATGCGTTTTGATTCTGAGAAAGACTGAGTTGAGACTAGAGTGCAGGGACAATGTAGTATTAGTTGTGTGGTTTACTGAGTTGTAAATATCATGCATGAAATTGGAGAAGGACCTATGTTTGGATTTCGTAGTTTTGGAAGCATAAATCCCCTTTAAATATGGGTTATTCATCTTAGGAATTACGCAAGAGCTTGCTTGTGAGCGGAGAGAGCTGAGCATACTTATGCAGAATTATTCTAATGAGAAAAAACTTTGTGTCTTCACTCATATTTTTGATATATGCAATACAAATAGCAAGGTTTTGAGCAGTGGCTTTCCCTAGATACATCTTGTATTATGTGCCATTGATTTATCTTCTTCTTTTTCATATTGTTTTCATCGATATATTGACTTTCGCTGGTTGGAAGTAGAAGTAGATTCCTGTCCTGTGCTTTAGTACACTGCATGAGCTTGTGAATCTATATGATTTTCTACAGTTGATTATTAGCATCAAATTATATAATCACTTTTCCCTCCTAATATTGAAGGGTCATCTCTAGAAATCACGAGCGATACTTGATATGTGTCCCCCAAAATCGAGGAGGTCATAAATTTGACTCTCTCAATCCCTTTTAATTAAGCTCTATAATCTGGGCCAATATTTATCCCATTTACCATCTATGGATCATCGGGTAGTAAGAGAGCTTTCCATGAGATTTCCTTGAAGAAAAAAACATTTTTCCCACTTGTGATGTTAGACTAAATAATGGATCTCACACGAGTTAGGGTTATATAATAATGCATGTGAGGTGTAAACATATATTGAGTGTGAAGGCCTAACATTAACCATTGTAGTATTTCTAGGATAGTAACATATTTTTCTTATATGTATATGAGAATATTAAGTGATTCTTGTTAGAAAAATTCAATTCAATGTACACAACATTCAAGCCATTCTATATAGAGTTAAAATTTCATTTTTTTGTTGGATTAATCACATCTCTTCATATGAAGTGTTTGCACTATTGAATTTTACTTTCAAAATGCTTATATGAAGATCTGAAATTTGTTTCAATATTTCAATATTTCAATTTTATCATAAAAAAAAATTTGGCCATAGATTTATATTTATTTATTATAGAGATGTAAACTTTTAATATTTTATTCACCATTGGTTAATTATTCTAGTACTTTATTGGGCTCATTAATCTCTTTCTCATCCATGTGTCTTCTATGTTTTTTCTTCCTTCATATATTCATCAGTGCCAAAAATATGTTAATCCACTTTTAACATCGGGTTCTATATTCACATTGTTGATGTATTAAATGTAATATTTATTATTCCGTTGGGAAATTCCAAACCTGTGTAGGATTCTCTTTCACTAACCTTCCTAAACTTCCTTTCATTAAATATTTGCTCAAATAAGCAATATTTGCATGACCTTATAGTAAATTCCACAATGTAACTTTCTAGAGTACCTTTAACCTATAAGTCCATTACACTAGCTACAATGTGGTCATAACATTAGAAAGTTATTAGAGTTGAGACATCACTAGTTAGTATTCATTCCTTCCCTTCATGGGTACTTTGAATCATAAAAAAAATGTTGCAACGACTCAGGAAAGATCACTCAAAAATTCACCGAGAAAATCTCACACGTCTTATTCACAATACGTTCACTCTTAAAATTTTTGTCTCATCTTACCAATGGAGTTTATTATTTCTCAAATAAGTTAATTTAGAGTTTATTATTTCTCAAATAAGTTAATTTAAGCATCAAACAAGTGTCTCACAAAGTGGTGCAGTCTAACATTCACATATCAATCCATAAAATAAAATAAAATAAAAATCTCATCATATACTCATTGCCATTTCATGATATACACATTGCCAAGATTTTAGTTATATAGAGTGATTAGCACCAATAAAGATAAACCAATATCAATATTCTTGTTCACTAGTTTTACGCTTCATTGATATAAACATAATTTCTAGTAATCTATAGTAAATACATTTCATTCACTCTAATAGGTCAATTTGTAACTTAATAATGACGAAGTAAAATTTATCCATATATAAAAAATAAACAAAAATGGACAAAATAGGAGAGACGTCTTCATTAGCATGAATTATTCGATGATGCATCATTGTAGTAATAGAGGTAGTTCATATATCATAATCAAATCGACAATAAACCACAAAACATAGTTCATGGCATTGTCTAACAATAATCGCCCCACGTTTCTTCAATCCCCATCCCATGTATTTACACAAAATCATTATAATTCAAAACAATTTAGATGGAAACCTAAAACAACTAGTTAACTAACAATATGCAATTTTTATTTTTCATTTTTAAAGCTTTTTTTTCGTTCTAAAAAAGTACTCGTTTATATAATGTATCACTATATTTTCCAAAATATGCTTCAATTTGACTTATATATTTTTCACAAAAGATATCCCAATTAAAGCTAGCCTATATAAAATGTGCTTAATACCAAGAGTCTTTATGGACATAATAGACAAAAAAAAAAATAAAAAATCTAAAGGGAGTGTTATCATACTTAGAACCATTATGTAATCATATCCAAAATGTAGTGTCACTAGATTTAGTTGACAAACTCAATGAGAAAGAAATGGAAATGAAAATAGTTAGGGGATAAGGATTGAGCCCTCATCTCTAATTGTGTCATTCTCCATGTAAATGTAGTGCATATATCCATAATCTTCGGAAAGGCCCTTCTTGGACATTGAATCTCCAACTGAATTAGACTCCCTGAAGATGTGTTGAAAAGTAATATGAGTAAAGGATTGCTTGAGGTATTGGATTTGAGGTATCCATCCATTAAGATGTCGGGGGTAGGGGGTGGGAAGGGTTATATTGGCCGATATCCCTTCAATAAGGATATTCAAGTCTCCATATGCATGAATAGTATTTATCGACTTTCTTCTGGAGAACCATAAAAGTCACCATAGTGCTAGGATATATGCCCTCATATTTGTTTGAGAACCTCCATTCCATGAAATCTTGTATTGTATACTATGATTTATCCTAAGCCAGACATCGCAGTGGCATATGCCTCTCTAAGAAGTGTTGTCAAAAAAACCTATTGGAAACTGAATGACAGGAGGAATGTACCTGTGAGAAATATATTTATCTTTCTGAGACTGAATCTTTAAAGACTCCATCCACCTCCCAATGTTGTTAATAATTCTATATATGTCAATCTGCAATCCCTCAAAAATATATCCATTTATGGCATGCAAGATTTCCCAGAACGTGAAAAGTGGAGTAGCTTTAAATTTACCCCCTTGCTCAATCCACCATCATAGACATTGTTCAATGTTCTAAAATCATTTGCAAGGAATGTTAATTGAAAGAAAAATATAGTTCCAAACATATATAGCTGAGGGGCATTCCAATAGGAGATGTACATTAGTTTCATTGGACTCCCTGCATAGAGGGCATCTTCAAGGCCTATGAATACCTCTTTTGCATAGATTTTCCCAAGCTAGTGTTTTCTTATGCCATACTAACCATGTATAAAGGATAATCTTAATAGGAACATTCAGCTTCCAGATTTGTTTGAACCAACATGGGTGAGAAAGAAAGAAATGAGTGCATATCAAATACCTGTAGATGTCTCCTACCTCCACAAAATTTGAGTGCAGCTTCGTAGCCCAAGTGATGTGGTCACCCTCTTTAGCTCTACAAAGACCAAATCTTCTTAGAATTTGTTTGTAGTCATTCTATTCCACTACACAATGACCATCTAGATCAATATCCTTTGCATTCCTCCAAACAGGAAAATTGCCTCTCCATCGAAGTATTCCTTGTTCTAGAAAAAATACACCTCTGGAATGTAATATCCTCATGGTAACCTCATATAGGGAATGGTCAACATCCACAACCAGTATATTATCTATGCCAATAATGATACGATTACCTTTGCCAAATAACCAAATTAATCTCCTAAGAAAAGTGCCTTTTACTTTGCAGAAACTGATCCAAATGTAAGAACTTGCTTTCATCCTAATATGCCAAGCTCTCATCCAATCCATGGCTTCCATATTTCAAAGATATTTTGTAACAATAATATCCTACCAAATACCCTTATAGAATAGAGAACACCATAGAGATTTGATAATGAGTGCCCATCCAAAGAAATTGATATCCAAGATTCCCCAACCTCCGAATTCTTTTGGAATGGTGATTTTTTCCCTTTTGGTAACATGAAATTTGTTTTTCATGTCCCATCCTACCCAGATGAAATTTTCCATGATGCTTTTGATTTTAGAAATTATGACCAAGGGTAAAATATATATATGTGCCAAATACATAGATATCAGTTGAAGCACTGCCTAAGCCAAAATCTATCTGGCAAAAAGGGTAAGCCATCTATGCGACCAACAATTGAGTTTTTGGCACATTTTATCCAACAACCATTGCCAGTTAGTTATCCTGTAATTATTCAACTAGAGTCGAAATCCTAGTTAAGTGAATCCATCACTCAAGGGTTGAAAGCAAAAATTAAAAAGTTGTGTAATATTGTTAATCTCTTCCTGATCTCCATTTGAATACATAACAAAGGATTTATCTTGATTCACCATCATACCAGAGGCCTCTCTAAATCTCTAGAGGATATTGTGAAATGTCAGCCATTGAAGTCTGGACACCATCCCAAAAGTAAGGTTGTCATCCACAAAGAAAATGTGCATGATGTCAATATCATTGCCCAAACAAATACCACAGAAAAGACACACAGATCGGGTTGCACTTATTTTATGATTAAGGCTTTCCATCACCAAGACAAATGGTAGAGACGATAGGGAACAACCTTGTCATAACCCTCTACCATCTTTGAAAAATTTAGATGGGTACCCATTGACCAGAATTGCAAAATGTACATTAGTGACATAAGCCATAATCCATTCTATATTGTGAACTTCCAGCTTAATATTCATCAGTATGAGGCGCAAGAATTCCCAGTCAACATAGTCATATGCCTTCTTCAAGTACAACTTCATGACCAAATCCTACAATGTTTTATGAGAATGGAATGAATAGTTTCTTGTGTTGTGGCCACTAGATCATCATCCATTGGTTGTGCAAGAAACCGAATTGTTCCTAAGAAATGTACTCCTAGAGGGTACCCTTCAAAATCTCCACAATTATCTTGGAAATGAGCTTATAAGAGATGTTACAAAGTGAAATGGGTCTGAAATATAGAAAATTAGTAGTGACCGAAACTTTCAAAATCAGGGCTATAAAGTGGAGTTAATGGATCCAGAGACATTACCAAAAATCCTCGATTCCTCTACCATATTTAGTAGGTTCGTTCCCATGAAGTCAAAAAAATGGAGGAAAATTTCCACCATCTAGCCATCCGGGCCAAGACATTTGTCTTTAACAAAGGACTTCAACACGAGGAGAACTTATTCAATATTAATCGGTCTATATATAATTTCATTTTGATCCTCAGTGAACATGTGAGGGTAGTCCATTCTACCCCATATTTATTCTTCAATATTGACGCACAAACGTGCTTGGTAGGTCTTGAAATAATGCACTTCCTTTTGTACTTCCTCAGTAGAGTAAAAATTCTCCCCATTCCTCCCTTAAATATTCTAGATGGTGTTTAAATTTCTCCTATGATTAGCATATTTATGAAAATATAGGGTGTTTCTATCTCCCTCTCAGAGCCATAGGGCTCTGCTTTTCAGGTGCTAAGTAGTTTCCTGAATTTGCAGGATATGTCTCTTCCTAAATCACATCATGGATGGCTAGAAACCCTAACCATCTTGCTAGGGATCACATCATGGATGGTTGGAAATCCTAAATCCACAAAATTGTAGCGCAAATTTAGTCTTAAACTTTTAACTTGGCCCCAACTAATCTTACCATCAAAATAAGGGGCTAACAAGTATAAAGCCATGATCAATGATTTCGAATGTAAACAGAAATTTCTCAAATTGATTTTGGATAGGCTATTTATTATTATGGGTTTGGCTAGAGATTCTCCATTTTTTTCTAAATTTTTTGTAAAGGTTTTGTATTAATAAAACTAGATTATGGGCCAAAACCCTGAGAAGAAATTTTTGTTATTTGACAATATAAATATTCATCAGACCATACAAAATTAATGTCAGCTCTAGAGTTCCATTTCTTCACTATGATAAATACATATCTACTTATGACTCAACAAAATAACCCACGTATGAGAAGGCATTTATAGTGCAACATATATATGCAGAAACATTTAGCAAAAACCAACAAACCCAACCTTACTTTATCCCATTAGAAGCGACCAACACCAAGATTGCTTTCCTTCACAAGCGACAATGCTTTTTCTTATCATGAACTAAACTAGAGCCAATGCCTCCAAGATTAAGTTGAGCACTACTAGCCATAGAATTTTGAAGATCCATAACATGAGCATTGAGTGCAATAACTCCCTCACATGGTTCATTCAAAGAAATTTCGATATTTCTCATAACTTGGAGGAACTTGGCTTTCAAGAGGAGCTGAGATGATTAGTGTTGTCTCTTTTCCATATTGTCTTATTGTTTCCTAGCCACCTCCAATGCCTCGTCTGAATCTAGAAATTTGTTATGGTGTTTTCTTCTCAAAGGTGTACAGAAAGAAATCACCTAAGAATCTGGATGAAAAATAGTCTCAACAATATAAATGGATGCTAAACATTGTAGATCTACAACTAATGATAGAAACAAAACCTTCCAAAGTCCTGATCTATGCCACAATCATAGTTAGACAACAAAATGAAAAAGTAATAAATGCGGGTAACTCCAATAATACATTGGAACTCAGATATGCAAAGAATAGATTTTATTAAATAACACCTGTGAAGGGAACAAATAAATGTTACCAGACCCCCTTTATGGGATGGGTTCTTGGCTATCCTCAAACATCTTCAGATTTTTTATAGTCTCACTCCTCCATAATGTGTAAACCCATAAAATAAAATGTTTGAGCTCAATGGGAACTCAAATGGAAAAGAAAAATGGTGTGTGACAATGATAATAATCAAAGTTACAACAATGAGTGCAGCAATGAAAATAATCAAAAGTGAATAATGAATGGAAAACCCTTCCATTTATAACAAAATGTTGAGTTATCCTCGAATAATGAGAAATAATAAAATATTATTAACCCCGTTCTAGGAATAACCACTCAGAATATTTTATTATATTTAGTTAGGGTGGAAAAAGTATTTAAACTTTTATTTAGAAATAATAACTAAATGAATGATTTATTTATCATCTCAAGAAATATTGTTAAGGAATAATAAACAAAAAAAGATTTATTTAATTATTCCTGAGGGATTTAGTCAAACTTGACAAGGAATAATAATTAATTACTGGTTAATTAATTATTTAAAAATAAGATAATTGATAATTTCTCTATTTATTTTTCATAATTGGGTCAAATATGACAAGGAATATTAATTAATCAATGGTTTAATTAATTATTCCTAGAATAGAATTAAATAAATATGGATTTGTTTAATTATTCTTCATGGGTTTAATTATAAATTACTTAACAAATGTCGTTTATTAAGTAATTTCTCACAGTGACCTTACATGGTTTACTTCGATCCATCTAGTAAATTAGGCTAGATGATTTATTTTTTGGTGATAACAAATTGCCCCCCAACATACGAGTGTTAGGAGCAAAACATATGACTGAAGTCTGTTGTAAAGACACAATCACTAGACAACAAAGTGGAGAGAGAGAGAGAGAGACTAATATAGATTAAGTGAAAGAGGATAGGGACAGACGAGGTGAGACCAATGCATGTCTCTTTTTGTGGTACCAAATCTCAGTGATGCGAGGGAGGCATACCGATACCCACTGATCTGAATTTAAATAGGAACACAACAAATTACAAAGATAACTATAAACACAAAGATGCATTAGAAATAATACTTCATTTCATTAATGTAAAATATTGAAATATGCCTACAAACAAAAATGGAAATAAACCAACTAGGGTGACGGTAGTTTATCTCTAAGAAGAGATGTGGTGGCTACATGCCTCTGAACTTAACTACAATCAGGCTCAAGGGCCTTTTTATTATTGAACAATAAGAGCAAACCCTAAACAACCAAAACCCTAACCCGGGGAGATGTAACACCAAGAGTTTATGGGCCCTGTTGGGGTGAGTTGGACAGCCAACTTCCGAGGGTTGTGACTTGGTCATATTATCTCCGTTTGACACGCAACCCATTGGAAAGATCTCTCCGAGGAATATGACAAAAAAGACAACTTTCGACAGAAAATCGTTGCTGATAGATTTCCACAAAAAACGTCGTTTAGGGACTCAAAATGGCTCTAGAAGTTTAGGACCCGAAAAACTGCTAAAAATAGTAAACTGTGCTACAATTAAGGAAACTGAAAAATTGAAAGAAGCAATGGTGGGGGTCCAAGTGGAATTGGCGGGTGGCCACCCATATCCACCTGGATCATTCCTCCCCCCTTAGGAAGTAATGGTCCCAATTGCGTTGAGTTCCTCCATCTACTGCACTTGGTCCCTGGTGAGTTGTTCTGCAATCTCGGATGTGTCCACTAATGGTGGGAAGCATGGTTGAGGGCAGTCCACAATCAACACTCGGTGCAAGCAAAGGAATGGGGGGATGTTGTGCTCCAAAGCATTGCTTCCCATAGCCTTGTTAATGGTGTAAGGACCATGTCGGAGTGGTCTGAGCTTCTGATGGGTTCTGGTAAGGCGTTCTTTCTACAAATGTAACCGAACTTTGTCACCCACCTGAAACTTGTGTGGTACCCTTGTGGGTGAGGAGAAGTAGTGCTTGTGTTCTGTCATGACCGTAACCCTTTGCTATTGATGCTGCATGGAGGAACCCTTCGCGGGGGTCATGGATGTGGCAACGATCTTCCCCTTACTTTGGCAGTGAACCAGACAAAAAATAAATTTCCTAGTCTGTGAGATGAGCTTGCTACCTTTCATAGTAGTGATCAAAAAGGTGGTGGTAGGTGGGGCTACCTCCGGTATCCTGTATAATGAATTACCCAAAGAAATAATAATAGCACGAGGCCTTGACTCATGCACAACATGTCGCGTCCACAAGTATGGCTGGCCTAATAATACATCTGATGCAAGGTCAACCTTGCAAAACCCAGAATCTCTTTTCACTCATGCATGTAAAAGCATGTGCCTCAAATCAACTTCAATTACACGACAATTTTCAATACTCCATGCGGAAGCTCTCGATTTCCCATAGGAATAGACTCGGTCTCACTGTGAAATAATCCACCTTTGATGGATCAGACATCTTCTATGAGCATAAACCCACCTTACAAGAAATAAAAACTTTGGAAGCCAGGGTCCAAAGCATGAATTCATTGCCTAGCCTATAAATCAAAGCCAGAACTCTAACACAATCAATGATCCCTTGGATCTGCGTAGCTTTCTAAGCATTTATAAATATATACCAACAGCTAATGGGTAATAGCGAGGTAGAATTATCATCATCCAACCATTAACCCCAAAGGAACTGGAAGGGAAAGTCACAATCACTCTGTGCCAACAAAGTATTGCTCTGACTGTAATAAATGGAATTAAGGCAGCAGAAATATGTTTTAACAATAAAAAGAAACGAGCCAATTGTCCCAATCATCAATAACGCGTCAATCTGGAATAATAAGACGCTTCTAGTCTTCAATACACAGCATAATGACTACTCAATAGGTTTTTACATTAACACACTGTTTTTACATTAACAAATGCACATAAATACTTACAACCTTTCCTTGTGGCCAGATCTTCAATGTTCATGGCCCTTACAATTTGCCAGAGGACTTACATCCTTGGCTACCCAACCTATTCTCTACCACACTCTCTCTCACTTTCTCTCTGATTTTCAATGCCTTTGAGGCTACATAATTTATAAAACTTAGCATGATCTAGAATCACTCAACTAAAAGCTCTAAGACTCTACATGCAATACATACATATGGCAAAAGCATCTTGAAGCTTTATTCCATCTTTTTCCCTGTTCTAAAATAGAAAAGCTTCCTTATCTCTTAATGATCCACATCCATTCCCTTTTATGCCTAAAAGCTATCCTAGTTTTATTTATTTATTTTGAGAATATCTACTTAAAAGCCTAAATATTAAAGTGACTTGGGATTTAGGAAACTAATTCCACAAATGCATGACCCCCTATGTCTATTATTTACAATAATTTCCCATTGGGTTGAATGCTCCCGCATCAGACTGCCAAGGTAGAAAAAATTCATGATCTCCTGATCATGTGTTCAGATCTATGTTTCCCTAGATCCCATATCTTGTGTTGCAACTTTCCATTTGTCGCTGCTTCTATCTGTTGTTCTTATCCAGGTCTCCATATCTTATTTTGCCTTGCTCCACTAGTTGCACTCTCGCAATCTTGTGTTGTCTTTCTTTTGCTGCTTCTCCTTTGTTTCACTGCTATCTATCTTTTCCGGAATTCCTTCATCATCATCTGCCTCATCATTTCAATTTCTTTGTCTAGCAGATTTTCCCCAGCATCTTCAATAAGACCTGTATTCACAAAACAATTGTTAGAATAAAAAATATAAGGCATCAGTGCCTCTTCTGCTGCTATCAATGTTGTCTCAGCTGCCACCATAAATGTCGCCCCACATGTTGCTCTAGCTGTCACTATGGATGTTGCTGACTCCCAAACTTCATGTCCCTCTGCAACATTCTTTTTCTCATCACCTGCAATTTCATCTGTTACTTCTTCCTCAGGTTCAAATGTCTCTGGCAACACTTCAGTATGCTGCTCTGAGCTCCTTCCTGACCCCTCTATCAGCACATCAGTATGCTGTTCTGCATTCATCAAGAGACTGTTAGCTAGTCTCTCCTTCTTACCATCATCTGCTCCAT
The DNA here is from genome assembly GCA_000404065.3 of Pinus taeda. Classification (NCBI taxonomy): domain Eukaryota; kingdom Viridiplantae; phylum Streptophyta; class Pinopsida; order Pinales; family Pinaceae; genus Pinus; species Pinus taeda. Next base: position 33,998 of record APFE030459776.1, on the reverse strand, counting down.
GACTGTCATTCATGAAAACTCTCTTTTCTTTCTTCTTCAGCAAATTATCCTGCACATAAGTCCTCTGTCTCTCCAACTCTCTTCTCTGGAGATCTAGTTTTCTATACAATTCAACAATTTCATTAGGAGTAGACCTTGGAAACTTCACACAATTTTCTATACCTTCAACAACTTTTGACCAATCATTAGCTGGTCCAACATTCTGATTAGACTCCTTCGTCTTCATTTTCTCATCATTGATCTGAATAGCCTTCAGATTCAACTCTTCTTGGACAAATTCTAAAGCTTGTTCATCTCCCTGTTCTGTACCTGCAAACATACACAACTCATTAGTTTTTAAATCACAAGATTTTTCAGTCTTGACTGCTTCCTCCATTATTTCACCAATGGAAACCTCCTCTTCTAACTCAGCTTCTCTGAGTTCTTCCGTCTCAACTGTTCATCCATCATCTACTTAAGCTTCCTCAGCTCCCCTGTTAATTGCATTCTTATCTGTAAATCTCTTTTCTGTTGTAGCCTCTGCCACTTCACTCTCTTCCTCATCAGTAAACCATGTCTCTGGTCTTTCACATTTTCCCGTAACAATTCCATCAATAGCTCAAGATGAACTGTTATCTCAGCTTTCTCTTTCTCATACTCTTCCTGAGTCAACTGTTGTCTTATGCCATTCGCCTTGGCATATTTCTTCTCTTTTCTACTGTGGCCTCTTTTTGAACCATTGCTCTCTCCTTTATGACTTTCAGTAGTCATCTCCTTCGCCATAAGTTCCTCACCTATGAGTTGCATGAAGCCTCTACAACAACAAACTCTCTTGCTTCCACTTATCTCACCAATCCTTCCCTCCGGATCTGGTCTTTTGGTAATCATTGGTCCTCTGCTGGAACCTTTCGAGCATCCTCTACTACTCCTATAGGCTTCTCCCATCTACAACTTTATTCAACCTCTGTTGAATCTTTAGGTTCTGCCACACTCACTTATAATCCCTTGTTGGACTCCTTTATCACTGCACTCTAGCTACAATATTCATCAGTTCCAAAATCCATTCATCACATGCAATTAGCTTAACTTTAAAAAAACTTGAACCTTCAAGCAGAGCTATTCCTGCTCTGATACCACCTAATGCAAGGTCAACCCTACGAAACCCAGAATCTCTTTTCACTCATGCATATAAAAGCATGTGCCTCAAATCAACTTCAATTACACGGAAATTTTCAATACTCCATGCGGAAGCTCTCGATTTCCCATAGGAATAGACTCGGTATCACTGTGAAATAATCCGCCTTTGATGGATCAGACATCTTCTATGAGCATAAACCCACCTTACAAGAAATAAAAACTTTGGAAGCCAGGGTCCAAAGCATGAATTCATTGCCTAGCCTATAAATCAAATCCAGAACTCTAACACAATCAATGATCCCTTGGATCTGCGTAGCTTTCTAAGCATTTATAAATATATACCAACAGCTAATGGGTAATAGCAAGGTAGAATTATCATCATCCAACCATTAACCCCAAAGGAACTAGAAGGGAAAGTCGCAATCACTCTGTGCCAACAAAGTATTGCTCTAACTATAATAAATGGAATTAAGGCGGCATAAATATGTTTCAACAATAAAAAGAAACGAGCCAACTATCCCAATAATCAATAACGCATCAATCGGGAATAATAAGGCGCTTCCAGTCTTCAATACATAGCATAATGAATACTCAACAGGTTTCTACATTAACACACTATTTTTACATTAACAAATGCACATAAATACTTACAACCTTTCCTTGTGGCCAGATCTTCAATGTTCATGGCCCTTACAATTTGCCAGAGGAATTACAACCTTGGCTGCCCAACCTATTCTCTACCACACTCTCTCTCACTTTCTCTCTGATTTTCAATGTCTTTGAAGCTACATAATTTATAAAACTTAGCATGATCTAGAATCACTCAACTAAAAGCTCTAAGACTCTACATGCAATGCATACATATGGCAAAAGCATCTTGAAGCTTTATTCCGTCTTTTTCCCTGTTCTAAAATAGAAAAGCTTCCTTATCTCTTAATGATCCACATCCATTCCCTTTTATTCCTAAAATCTCTCCTAGTTTTATTTATTTATTTTTAGAATATCTACTTAAAAGCCTAAATATTAAAGTGACTTGGAATTTAGGAAACTAATTCCACAGATGCATGACCCCCTATGTCTATTATTTACAATAATTTCCCATTGGGCTGAATGCTCCCGCATCAACATCGCAAACATCCAGAGGTGTATCATCACACAATACCTCGCATGTGAAGGGTTTGATGCTGTAGGGAAGGTGACACTATTGGCGAACTCGTAGATCTCGTCCTTGGTGAAGCCACTCGACACTGTACGGTTGTCGGTGTGGTGTAGTCAATAGGTCCAATTGCTTCACGACCTCTGCTGAAATGAGGTTCTTTTGGCTGCCACTGTTGACAATGAATTGCAACAGCAAACCCTTCACCCACATCTATGAGCGAAAAAGACGCTCCCCCTCCTTTGGATCTTTGGGCTCATTCTTCTATATCTTGGTGGTGGCAACACTGGCGCTGGGCTCCACGTCAATGATCTGCTTCCCTTTTCGATTCCCCTTTTCGAGTTCTGACTTAGAATTGGAACATGCATATGATTCAAAAGCCTTTAGTTCAGCCACCAATGACTGCATGGTCTGACACTCACTTGTGTTGTGAGTGGGGCTCTTATGGAACTCACACCACTTTCCTATGTCCTTCTTCAACTTCATGGTGTTGTTCTCTTCTTATGGCTTCGATGGGTTGTCTTGGGTCACCCCACCTTAGCTCTATCCTTTGGTCTTCAAATTCGCAGATCTAAAGTCTCTCTTCTTTTGTTTGAAATTTTTCTTGATTTTGACAGTGTATCAGTACACCATGCCAAGTGAGGAGATGTTCAGGAACTCCATCTCTTCCTGGATGTATCTTTGTAGGCAACCATGGTATTTGAGTACCAAATGCAACTCAGAATCTTTGATACCCAACTATGTGCGAAGGGTATGAAAAATGTTGGTGAACTCCGACACATCTTGATCCCTTCCCTGCCATAGCTTTTGACAAGGTAATACTGCTCCTTAATGTCATCTCGGAATGAATTCCAAGTGAGTGCAGCTGAGAATAGTGAGCTCGTACTTTCATCCTTCTACTGACAGTAGGTTTCCCACCAATCCTTGATGTGCGGGGCTTCTTTGAGAAGAGCGAAAATAATCTTTTCCCAACTGGAAAAATCATGAACAGAAAAATACCCATCTAGCAGATTTAACCATTTATCTATGGCATTTGCATCTATCTGACCCTCAAAGATGGGGATTTCAAAATTAACTTGTACCTTAAATGGTCTGGCATTTCCAGAGTAGTTGTTGGAAGCCAATGCGTCGCCTCTAGGTAGCCATTGAAGGATCTAGGCAAAGCTATCCATCATCGCATTCCTTTGTCACTCGAGGGCTTCTTCGAGCAAGATTTTGATAAGATCTCCTGCTCCCTCATCTTTCCTTTCATTGACCATCGGAGGCCATCGAAATTTGTGAGGTTGGTCTTGCAAAGGTTTGACTAGTTCAAGCCCTCACTCCTTATATCCTGACCTCGTTGGGGACATGCAAAGAAAAACAAAGAAAAAACAGACCGCTCTGATACCACTGATCCATATTTAAATAGGAACGCAACAAATTACAGAGATAACCATAAACCCAGAGATGCAATGGAAATAATACTTCATTTCATTAATGTAAAACACTGAAACATGCTTACAAACAAAAATCAAAATAAACCAGCTAGGGCGATGGTAGCTTATCTCTGAGAAGAGATGTGGTAGCTACATGTCTTTGAACTGAACTACAATGAGGCTCAAGGGCCTTTTTATTATTTAACAATAAGAGCAAACCCTAAACAACTAAAACCCTGACCCGAGGAGATGTAATAGCAAGAGTTTATGGGCTAGTTGGGGTGAGTTGGACAACCAGCTTCCCGAGGTCATGACTTGGTCATTTTATCTTTGTTTGATGCACACGATAACCCATTAGAAAGATCTCTCCGAGGACTATGATAGAAAATATGATTTTAGACAAAAGATTGCTAGCAGTAGATTTCCAAAAAAACATCATTTAGGGCCTCAAAATGGCTTCGGAAGTTTAGGACCTGAAAAACTGCTAAAAATAGTAAATTGTGCTACAATTAAGGAAACTGAAAAACTGAAAGAAGCAATGGTGGGGGTCCAAGTGGAATTGGCATGTGGCCACCAATATCCACCTAGATCACCTGCCACGACAACTTAGTACAAAAATAATGATGCACCCTAAAACATAAAAATGAGCAATGAAGTACATGATGAATGGTACATGACATGATGGCATAACTGAACCAGAATATAATACAATGTGTCCCATATACATAATTCACTTGGAAAATCATGAGGTGAGACTGAATACAATAATATCTAAGTACATGAGATATAATGGCCCTTCCCTCAAAAATTGGGTGGGAGGGAGGGTAGAACAACCAAAGAAGCCTTGTTGAATAGGAAAGGGCTCTGCAAAACTGAATGGATCATCTGAAGGAGACGTGCATGCTATGAACATTGTGATCGGTAGGAACTGAACCCATCCACTCTACAGAATTTCATCTGAGGTTGTAGCATAATATGAAGGCATTCAAGCATGTGGGGGGCTACCTAAAGGGCCACCCCCTCATGAGGGCTAAAACATCTCACACACACTTGGGAAATCGTTGGTATAATCTGTTGCATCAATGGACCATCAAGTGTATGAATTAGGAGCATGAAACAACCAAGTCAAAGGGAAATAATGAGTCCCTCTGCTCGATCTAAGGTACCGAACAAGAATGGAAGCTGGAACCAAGATACACCTCCCTCTAGGTCGTATTTCTAGAATAAATGAACTGATGTCGACAAAATAGGGCCCATGAAAGGTGAGGCAATGAGGATCCTCAACTAAGGCACAAGGGAAAATAGTAATGTGACTTATGGACTGACACTAGGGACAATGAATAAAATGGGACTGAGGGGCAAGCAAATGACTTCCTTTGTCAAAGCATGAAGTCCATGGTTGACCTAGCAGTGACTAGCTCAACTCTGGAAGGGATGGGGGATAATATGACTGGCGGCCAAAATGGGCAACACAGAATGAATTATATGAAAAAATGGATGGAATATTGTAACATGATATATTGGGACGTGAAACAAATGTCATGGATGAAAAGGTGACTCATTGCAGATGCTCTAAACAAGGGTGACTCGATGATGCTACCACACAGAATAGGCCTAGTGGGGACCATGAAGGCATGAGTAAATGATGGTTATGCATGAATAAAATCGACATGTGAGATGACAAGTATTAAGAGGAGGTGGATGTCAAAGTACAAGTGTCGCTTTATGAAGAAATTCGATTTTGGGAGGCGACGAAGTGACCCTTCTTGGAAAAATGACTTCCTGGTGAAGTGTAAAATCATCAAAAACTGACAAAGACCCATTATAATACCCAATGAGATATTTCCAATAGTTTAGATGGTTCGTCAAGCTAAGATACGGTTTGGTCACAATGGGCGACAGAAAAATTATGGGTTTTTCTATAAAAGGACATTTTCCCTCCAATTTGAAATCATTTTCTAAGTGATCTGTGGTGAATTTGGAGAGGAGGAAGAGGCCCTAAATCTTATGGAGATCATAGCAAAAAAACTACCCATCAAAATTAGGATATGTGACTTTCAAGTAGGTGGCCTTACTCATCTCTTCAATTTCAACGGTTTATTTCCTAATTTTTGGCACCCTACAGCTCCCTGGGAGACCCTTGCTCCTCTTCATGGCTTTATCGCACCTTTTGGGTCGATAAATGCAATCTCGCTCACAAGAAATAGGCTAAAACCTGTGAGCTTGCACTTTCTAGGTAGAAAATTTTGATTTGGGGATGGAAAGAGGGGTGGTTTGCTAGCCTAGTGGAGGTTGTAGGTTGATCAATGTAGTCGTGTGTTTTATTCTCTGAACTGACAAGACATGTGGTGTTTTGTAGGCATGTCAGACCTAAAAATGAACTAGTGTGAGCGAGACTTAGATACCCTTCGATCTGACATTCAGATGGATCAGGGGGTTTGAGGCGCACTAGCTCACTACGGGGTTCTCAAATTGGTAGAGAACCCATTGATGAGGGCAAGTGAGCCCTTGCTATCAAGGACTATGAGATATTGGGATCTAGACGAGGAGGTCTTTGTAGTGTAGGGGCACAAGATTGAGCTCACATTACAAGATATTTATTTCTTGACCAGACTCCCTCCCTTAGGGGTGGTGGGGGATATACATACAGTGTTGCCTCGTGGAAAGAACATTATAGAGTTTGTGGAGCATCATTGTCCACGGTATGTGCATGTGAAGGGCACGACCATCCGGATTGGTAATCTAGATAGGCTAGAGATGTGGGTTGTTTCCGCATCAGTGCTAAGGGTCTTGGGTAGCCAGGTGTTCTGTGAGTAGATGATGCTAGTTGAGACGATTTTGGCAGGGACCTACTATGGGTGGGTACAGATGATGCTATTATCATCGAAACGACAACTTAGTCTATGCAGGAGGTAGGTGAACTGTGACTGTGCTTTTGGTATAGTGTTGTGTGCATTCTTCCTTAAGAAGATACCCACCATCTGTTCTCATGTACAAATCTGATATGGGGGCCCATAGGAACTTAGGATGCGCTGCTAGGGGGAGTTACTATGGAGAGGAGGAGGAGGGGGAGTCGGACGGGTGTTCCAGCCCGAATTTTTTGCACATTGGGAATAGATGCCCCTCTACATTGACAATTATCCTTATAGCGTGATGAACTATCAGGGTGATCCTGACTTACCCCTTCCACCCGGGCGAGCATGGGGACCAGATAATAAGCATTAAGTTGCTATTTTTATGGTGCATTTCATATTTTTATCACATGTATATGGTACTAAGTGTAAAATATGTGGTATGCATACATAGCACTGGTAAAACTGTCAGGATATGTAGGACAAGCCACAATGCGAGGGGCTGCAGATTAGGGAACATCATCATGACGTTAGGGTCCATAGGATAGTACGCTAATCATTGATCTACACCGTAGGTGTGAGTACTCTTGACCAGAGTTTCTGAGCACAGATGGCATGAGTTAGATGATAAATACATAGATGAGTGTACCAGTCTTCCCTCAGAGTGGTGAAGTATCATGCGGCGCATGCCGATGGTTGGTCAAGAAGTATGTGATCTATGTGTAGTTGGAGGAGAGCCTTTGGCATGGGATCCAATGAACAATGACTAGATATAGGGACATGTGGGTCCCTTTGGTTTTGATTTTTGGAACATGATATGGGCATGTCTGATGTATTTAGAGCTATGGACTCAAAACACTTGTATGTTTTATGTGATACATAATATGATTATGCATTTTATATGATGATTATGGTTTGCCATGTGTTTTGTTTCATGGTTGTCCTCTATGGTATACATGTGATAAATGCTAATCTAGAATGTTATTTGCAATGGTATCTACATAGTTATTTTGGGCTCTAGGAACATGACTGAAAGTAATGGTTTCAAATTCACTTACCAATAACTTAGCTCGTAGGTATTTTATAAATAGGACTTGGTTATGCACATGATACACACCATTCAATTGCATGACAAGCAACAAGGAATCTAAATGAACATGAATATGAAGCATGTGATGAGTGAGGACATCGACTAACAAACATATCACTGCATCATATTAGGCCTAGTTATTGGCGGCAGATCCAATGCACAAGTCATTCAAAAGGACTAATGTATGTAAGGGGGTAAAAATGGCCCAGGTTGCCAAGGATAGAATCCTATAGAAGTGGCTCACACCGTCGGCATGACCAATATACGGTGTGGATGATGGATCCATCTGAAAGGTGAAAAAGACAATGGATGAGATGATGCAGTGTACCTAACTTCAGGATAGAAATAAAGAAACAGAAATCAAAGGGATATGCTATGAGCAACATTTCTTGAGGTAGTGTGCACTGGGAGAATTAGGAAGGAGATGGCCTTCAAAATCCTCCAAAAAATACGCCCCCTTGCCTAAGTGCAAGGGTAATCAGTGGTGGACATAGCTTCCGTGATGCCTGTATATGAATGGAAGATGGGTGGATGAGAGGAAGAATGACTACATGATGTGGCAGCAGTACCTTGTGCATCGACCTAAGAGAGAAGGTTCACATATGCATCATCTAGAATGGTATATGATGAGCTACTAGATGGAGGATCTTCAGATGTTGAGACCTAGGATTCTGTCAAAAGAGGTAGGATAGAAGCCCACACAAAAACCTCAGAAAGGTTTTCCTGCAAGGAACTCAAGGATGATGACAAGTAAAGGATATGACCTGTGGAGTATGTCATCTCAACATTAGGGGGAGGGATCACAATGGTGGGACCAGAGTCCCCTTGTTCTAGTTTACTAGTGGTACCAGAGTCCATGGGTAGAGGAGTAGGTGATCCACTACAAGTGGTCTCGTATTCGCTAAGTGCTTCAAGGCAATAGTGAAATTTGTCGAGACAAGGGAAACAATGGGAATAGTGACCATGATGATTGCATAAATCACAAGGGTGATTTGTGCATAACATTCTAAGTTTCTTGGCTAGACCTCGTAAGGTAACATGGACCTCAGGGATATTTAACTTAGGGAACATTTCATGAACCAAAGGTTTTAGATGAGGGAGTTCAGGACAATTATTGGTGGCATGCCCAACAACTTTACACAAAGTGCATGGAGATGATGGCTTTGGGACCTTGGGGGCTGGACGAGATTGGGGAGCCTTGTCCTTAGGTTCTTTCCTCTTGGCTTTTCCCCCTGTCTGGATGATTTCACAATAGGAGTGGATTCTTGTTGAGGTTGTGATGGAACTGGAGCAATGAGAAGGGCCCTAGGGACCAATTGAACTGGGGTCAAAGCATGATAAGGTCTTAGCTGACCAGGTGTAGTGCTTTCAGGGGGGTAAATGTACCGCAATAGGATCCCCAAAGTCAATGAAGCCATGATAGGAACAAAAAGGATTCCTGGAGGAGGAAACAATAAAGATATCTAGCGTGTAGGGTAATGTCCCGGCAGAACAACTCCTAGATGGTTGAGACTTGGAGGAATAGTTCCTGGTGGGAACATAGGGGAGGCACCCAAAAACATAGGAGGTACGGGGGGATGGGTTCGGATGGCTCCGCTAGGAGAGTAACAATAGGGTGTTGAGGAGATGGTTATTGATCATATGTATCAGATTGTTTGTGAGCAGCTCGTGATGCTTGTAACATGAAAACACTCAAAGAGCTATGCTGTGAGATGAGAGGGGGAGGACTAGGGAAAGCACCCAACAATGAGGAATCTTTGTAGGCTCTAGGTGAAACACTGGTGAGAGGAGTGGAAAACTATTTATCAGATATTGATGAGATACTGGAGTCAGGGGAGGTCATAGATTGACTCATAGTATGTCAACTAATTGATGGTAATGATCTTCCATTCTTCGGGAAGCACATCTTATAGAGAACCACAGATGCGATGGATGAAACGACATATGTGTAACTAAGACCAAAGAGAATGTTGTAATCTAAAGGGGCATCGATAACCTCGATGTCTACATGAACAGTGTTACCCACAAGAGTCACTGGACAATTGCGATATGCCAAGAGGCTAGGAGGAGTGACCGCCCCAAGCATGCAAAGTGATGGTGGATTGGGACAACTCAAGTGACTTAAGCTGTTTCGAAATGGAAGCAGACATCACATAGGTGGATGCACCTTCGTCAATAATGCATCGGGAGATGATGGCATTACGAACGTGAAAGAAACGGACGAAGGTAATGGGGGATGTTCTAATGTATAAATAGGGAAGACAATTAAACGATCATCAAAAGGATCTACTACACCCAAAGAAGTTAGTAAATATTTCTTTTGAGATGGGCATGACTGGAGTGCTTCCAGCGTCGACATTGTAGCAGGTGGTTGTGTCAAGTCTTCTATTATTTTGTATGTTTGGGAAGCTTAGTTAGAAGTCGTGTTACATTGCAATGGTTCCTTTGGGATCTTGGGAATTGCCTCAACTTTAGGTTGAGGGATCTGTAGCAGACCATTTGGTGTCATAAGAGTCTCAGTAGATGCTTTAGTTTGGGATTCAGTGGCGGATGAAGTTGATGGCTTGTCATATTGATGCAACCAAGTTTGCAGGTTGATATTGAAGGTATTAACCTCATCATAATTCATCATGAGGATCTGGTAGTCACCAGGACTAGAAGGTTGGGGGGGATGGGCCGCATGAACTCACTAAGGTTAAGTAGCAACAAATCCTTGTTGAGGGAAAGGATTTCTAAGCGTTTCTGGTTGAGATGTCACAGGATTCTGAGACAATTGTTGGATGGGCGATTGAACTATAGAAGCTTCTTGAGCTTACTACATTTGGTGCATCTGTGGTAAGAGAGGAAACTCATGTGTATAATGGCCATGTACACCACAACATGAACAAGGCTTGTTCATATGAATAACCTTATTCTTCTTGGATTGGTTGCCCTGTTGTTGGTGTTAGGCTAGTTACTCTGGGGCTCACTAGGTTGATTACCTTGATTACCTTAGTTACCCTTGTTACCTTTCCCCTTATTCGTTTTCCTCAAATTTTTCCGATTGGTCACACTCTACTATGAAAACACTTGACCTTGAGGGGTCAGTGACTATTGGGGTCGAGGATACATGGGATGTTACGACAATAATGCTTGAGGGCCTGGAGTGCATGACTATGCATAGTGATAAGATGGTGGATGAGCAACGATTTGCTAGACAGGCTGAGCATTGCCTGGCCCTCAAAACATGTTGCTAGCAGGAGGGGCATAAGTGTTGGAGGAACTGGTGCCCCCTGCGGATAACCATAACTTTGCTAAGTATATGGCAAAGGATGTGAAAGGGTTCCAATGATACCATCAGCAGTGTGAGATGCCCCCGGTGCATTGGCACCTCGAGGACGAGGGAGGTTTAGAATGATGGTATAAACATAACTAGATTGCGCATAAATCAAGTCATATCTCAGAGAAGTTACAGCTTCTTCCTCTGTCTAAGGAAAATCGGAGGCAAAATCTTTACCAATGGGAGATAAAAGGCTCATAAGAAACCAGTCAGGGTAGACACAGTCTTTGAAGGGTGGGTCACATCATGTGCTCCTCCTTCTATGCCATTCCTGAACATGATAAAAAAGACGGGTGGCAAAGGACTGACAGAATGAGGTCAAGAGCTCTGTACTAGTGTCATATTGGAGAGGTAACTGAAAATATGAGAGGAACACTTTAGCAAGCTTCGTGAAAATGGAATGAGATGTAGTAGGGTGGTCTACATACCATTTTGCAACGTCTCCAGTGACTGTGCATTGGAACAAATAAAGACGAATGGAGTCATCGATAATGGAATTGGATGAACACCACATGTGCAAGGAGTGGAAATGATTGGTAGGGTCCTCTCTAGAATTACCCTCAAACTTAGGGATGTCAGAGGGGAGCTTAGTTGGAATAGCAGGCCAACCAACATCATGGTGGATAAGATCATTTATCAACTGGCTAAAATCTGGGAGACTTAACCAAGCGATCAAAGGGAGCATGGGGGCTGTCGGAATGGTTCCTGAGACAGTTCCGCTAGATGTGACTACCGAAGTAGAACCGAAGCCAACACCAGGTTGGGTTCTTGCACCAGATGTGGGTCCACACATGGTGATGATATGCAGTGAAGGAGGCTCAGAATCAGATTAGGAATCTATTGAACCAGAAGAAGAGTTGGTATGGGGACTTGGGGGACTATGAACTCAGACCCTATGGGGAGGAGTAATATGCCCAAGAGGAAACTGGGGATGAAGGCCTAAGAGTCTCCACGACAAACACCTTGGTGGCGTAATGTTGGTAAGACACAAGTGACACAGAAATGGTGAAGGGAGATCACCAAGATGTTTTTGTCTATGCGTGGGGAGATAAATTAATTATGTTAAATATTGGGTTCGTAGTCTAAACCAAGTGCCCTTTGCTTAAGGTGTGCTTGTGTGTGCAATTGTGTTTACTAATTAAACCCAGATCATGTTTGAGAAAAGAAAAAATATTTTCGAAAATAAATTGGAATTGAAAATAGAAAATGAATAGCAAATCAATTAAATAAACCCCACCCAAACTGGGTTTGTAAACACTGTGTTGGTTGGTGGCAAAGTCAACTAAAAACACACTAAAAGGGCCAAGATATCTAAGCATTAGTGTGGCTAGGATCGGTTGACACTAGGTTGCTGGAAAGTGGTGCAACAACAACAAAAAACAAGAGAGGAAAATCGTTGCAAAAAGATAGGGAGATGGGTGAAAAACCTAGGGCAACCGATGGGACCCTAAGGCTAATGACAAAACAAGGTTTAAGATGAAACTTTGGATGGAAATAATCTATCTTCAAAGATCTGAAATAGAAGCATACAAATCTGGAAAATATGGTTGAAAGTGTTGCAGAAACTCAGACATCTTACTCAGCTAAACTCCTCCTATAAAGGTGGAAGCATATTAGAAGCCCTAAGGGGAAAAATTCGACCTCGATGAGTAAATAAGAGTAGATCAAAGCCTAAGCGGGGTGAGGACAGTGGTCAACCAACCCAGCAGACAACTCTCAGAAAACCCAAAAAGAGATTTGAAAAAAATCCCAGAAACCCTAGAAATCACAAGTACTAACCTAATTTCAGGGAGATCGCACTTTTGGGCTGAAAGGTGCACTCTGGACCTCCACATCACAATTTTGGGGCAGAAAAGTGTGATTTGTGCTCCCTGATTACTGTTCGACAAGTCTTAGAAAATTTTTCCATCTCTGTCATGGCTGGTTCCTGTGACCTACGGAAAAGACCAAAAAACTTACGAAAGTTAGAAATTTGATAGATCTAGGATTAGAATGCTAGTAAAGAACATTAAGAGACTGAATAAATAAGAAACCCTAAGCTAAAAACTAAAGGTCACCTAGCTTCCTGGATCAGAAGTAGAAAATCCATTGGAGTCGCTAATTTGGTTATAGTGTTTTCTTCTCAAAGGTGTACGGAAATAAATCAACTAAGACTGTGGATGACAAACAGTCTCAACAATATAAATGGTTGCTGAAAATTGTAGATTTGTAGCAAATGATAGAAACAAAACCTCCCAAAGTCCTGATTTATGCAACAATCATAGTTAAACAGCAAAATGAAATAGTAATAAATGCGCATAACTCCAATAATATAATGGAAACTAGATATACAAAGAATAGCTTTTATTAAATAACACATGTGAAGGGAACAAATAAATGTTACCAGTCTCCCTCTATGGGATGGGTTCTTGGCTATCCTCAAACTTCTTCATCATTTTGATAGAGTCTCTCTCCTCTATAATGTGTAACCCATCAAATAAAATGTTTGATCTCAATGGGAACTCAAATGGAAAATAAAAATGGCGTGCAACAATGATAATAGTCAGAGTTACAGTAGTGAGTGAAACAATGAAAATAATCAAAAGTGAATAATGAAAGGAAAAGCCTTCTATTTATAACAAAATCTTGAGTTATCCTCAAATAATGAGGAATAATAAAATATTAATAACCTCATTCTAGCAATAGCCACATGGAATATTTTATTATATTTGGTTAGGTTGGAAAAAGTATTTAAACTTTTATTTATAAATAATAAATAATAAATGATCTATTTATCATCTCAAGAAATATGGTTAAGGAATAATAAACAAATAATGATTTGTTTAATTATTCCTCACAGATTTAGTCAAATATGACAAGGAATATGAATTAATCAATGATTTAATTAATTATTCCTAGAAGAAAACTAAATAAATAGTGATTTATTTAATTATTCTTCATGGGTTTAATTATAAATTACTTAACAAATGTGGTTTATTAAGTAATTTCTCATAGTGAAAGCAAATTTACTATGGTAAAATTGACCTTACATGGTGTATTTCGATTCGTCTAGTAAATTAGGCTAGATGATCAATTTTTTGGTGATAGCAAAATTTATCAAACAACAAAGCAACATTAGGATCGGAAGTGAGGGAGGTTATAGCATTTTAGGAAAGAGCCTTTGAACCCATCATGCAAAAGAACCAACAATCTTAACCCACACCCAAAGGCTAGCAAGGAAGTGTTTCCCATGAATTTTCTGGTGTACCACATACATCGTTATATAATAAAAATTTGAAACACTTCCACGAGCCAAACTGACGCAAATTTTCCATATCCAACCTAGAATTGTCCAGAGGATGATGAATAGGTTGTTGATTGGAAAAGGAAAATGACAAAATTAACTCTATCCAACTACTCGAAGAATGAATCTTTGTAGTTGTAGTAATTTCCAACCACACCCACCAAATGTGAATTAAATTCCTTTGCTTCCTCGAGCTATGGAGAAGATGGATTACATGAAAGATAATAAGATGTGTGGGACACCTGGTAAAAACCATAGAAGATTGATGATGGAAAATAATAAACCTCCAGATCTTGATGCTATTTAACCTTATAACATGAGCTAGACACTAGTCTGAGCGAGAGCTAGATGTCCTATCCCCACATCAAAAAAAATAAAAAATAAAATCATATGAATCAAAATTTAAATGCAAACATAAGCATCTTGGAAATCTTGTCATATCTAAGATATGTGGGATATTTTGATGTTTCCATGATCCAACTCTAATCTACCTTGACCCAAAGTAGAACTTTCCTTGCCAAATCAACGACCATTGAATTTAAATATTTGTAAACATGAAAAGGTTCTAAACACTTGAACTGAGAGAGAGGTAATATAATCCTATGGAGCATGGGAGGAATATCTGAGCATGACTCCAGCATAGCCTTGACCACTTGAAAAATTATAATCATTGAACCACCAAACTCTAGAATATTGGTGACATTTATTGCCAAAGAAATTTCCAAACCTTTCCATAGAGCATGAAATCTGGCTTCATTGTTTTTCATATGACTACCCCATGTGAATTGCATCACCATTTTGTTGTCGAGGCTAAATATTGCCCCTCTCGCTCCAACCTCCCCCTCGAGATTCTCTTTTTTGGCTAAAGCATTAGAACATAAAATAAGATACTTAAATTAATAATATCAATAATATTAAATTTCACATTTTATAAAATTTTAAACTATGATTTCAAACTCCTAATAAACAATAAAGTAAAAATAATCAAAATATTACACAACCTTCATTATTTAAAAATTATTTTTCAATAAACATAAATAAAAAAACAAAATAAAGATAATTAATATTAAATGTTATTAACTTATTAAAAATTACCTTGATAAATATTAATCTATTTAAATATGATTTACCTTAATAATATAAAAATTAATTTCTAATTTTATAAAAAATAATATTTCTTAATTTATTCAACAAGGCAAAGTATAATGCAGTAAAGCAAGGTCTCCTTATTGCTATAATATTGGGATTCCAGAAGCTAGCAGTGGAAGGTGACTCATCTCTGGTCATTGGCACGATCAAAAGGCTTAATCAGGGAGCAAATTGGGAAAAGTTAAGACAGTGTTGGAGAACAACAAGAATCATTCAGAAGTAAGCACTATACTAACTGATATCGAGTACACCATCCCCTCGCATGTCCTTAGAAATGGAAACAAAGCAACTAACTTTCTTGCTAATTAGGGGTGTGCTCATATGGGGTCAAGCTTAGAAATAGAATGAATAATGTACCCATGGAAGGGCTAGAATATCTGACCAGAATCCTAGAGAATGATTAGCGAGATGACCACAACCCCATAGTCGATATTATAACTAAACCCCCATTGAGGTGCGATCCAACTAGGAGTCCCATCTGGGACAGAGATTATGGAAATTAATATGAGTTATGAAGGAATGAGGCCCTTTTAGACCGACGACAAGTGGAGCGGGAGTGAGGGTATAACTGGCAGCATGTGCATGGTGTGGAAGGACGACAACTTGTGCCAACAGAGTAATACAAAGAAAGTAGAGTTGAATTCTTGGTTAATTATTCGCGCGGGGTGTTTCTTTGTCTCTTCACACGATAGCCAGCTCGACGATAGATTTCGAGGGCATGGTCTGCAATCAGTTACAACTAGATGGGAGGATCTGTTATCGACAACCAGGCGAAGGGTAAACGAGATGTGATGTTTCCTTTATCCTACTGAAGTTCTGAAAATATGGAGATTTCTCGTAGGTTTATGGTCTTGGTAATTCAAAGGATTCATTTGTTTTTTACTGTTGTTGTTTCACATAATGCAAAATTCCAGGCGGCATACATTCAATTTTGAATTATTGTTTTTGGAGTTGGTCACTATCTTGTATGGTATCTTGCTCCAAAGAATGGGAATTTTTTGCTTTTGTCTCGGTAGTTTGGCAAGAAATTATGTCGGGTATGAATGGATTTATGTAAAGCCCTCGTGGGTGTTGCATATGCTATGTCTCATTGTTGTTCTAGTTTCATGTATATTTTTTTTGTCCCAAATTGGAGGGTGGCCTATGGTGGGGACTCAGGATTCTTCCTTTGAAAACACTGTGATTCGTCTTTGAACTTTGTTACTTCACGTAATGGTTCAGGAGAGGGTGGTAACACAAGGAAGGAAACACCGATGGAGATTGGCTAGTCCATTTGACATTATTTTCCATTACTCGGGCACTAATGTTCTATTATTCATGTTTTTACTATTGAACATTGTCTCAAGTGCCAATTACATGCCAGGCAACCCATTCGCAGTGGTGTGGGTGGTTGTTTGGACATGGTTTTGGCTCAGAGACTCCATTTTTTTCTAGGTGATTATGACAAATATGGTTCGAGCGAAAGCCGTGAAAGGATAACTAGGTGTGGATGGCCACAAGTGGAATTGGAAAAGGGGCTCTAGAGTCAGGGAAGGGGAATCCTCATCTCAACAACCCAAGAAAGCTGGATGAAAATCCCAATATCAACATAATAGGGACGTCGCATATGCTTATGTAAGGGGAATTTTGAAGCAGTTCCAATATGTTATAGCAGGTTGGGAGGCCGATCTTACCTACCAAGCTAAGGAGGAGGCACAGGAACCTAACTATGAGTTATTGGTTCCTCACCCAAGTAATACCCGTGGTAGTGTCACCCCATATAAACACACCATACTCTTGTACTAGATGATGAAAAAACTCGTGGCCAAAGCCATCATGCATACCTATGAATACATGCAAATTGATCCTACCTTGCAGGAGATCTAGAAAGACTTTCAACTTGTGCAGTTCCAGGTCCAACAACATAATTTCTGACTAGGACGAATCGAACAACACCTCCACCTCCAGTGCTCTCATTACTCTAAAATCCCAGGGTCTAGCGCAAAAGATCCTGTGCCTATTGAGTCCTCTCAGGACTAGTTAACATTTTTTGTTATGTGAGTTATTTTAATAGTTTTTTATGTTGTCAGTATGGATAAGTAGCTCTCGAGTTAGTATGAAAAACATCTTGTGGATTTCAGACATTAAGGTCTACCAGACCAAATTTGATATACTCAAAGACTTTTGATTTTGGTTGGCTTATAATGCCTTCCAATGGCCAACATACCTAGTTGTTGAGGCCATGGAAGATCCATCATGATGTAACGTGCTTGAATTATGAATGAGCATAGATCCATTTTAAATAGGGATCTAACATGAGCCCAGAGAGATCCAATTTCTGCATGTCCGATTTTTTTTATGAAGAGACACGATTTAAATATTTTGTATAGTTAATTAATTTTTATTTCTTTATTTTTATTTGGGCCAACATGAGCAAAATTTCAACTTTGATGATGCACACGAGAGTTACACATCATACTGGGTTGTAGAATAAGCCTCTCCCCTTACAAAAAAAAGATCCTACTACTTACAAAAGACAATATTTTATAAATTTATTTTAAAATTAAAATAATAAAATAAAAAATTGTTTATAAAAATTAGTAATTGGATTAAGGTGAATAAACCTATAACTTCTACATGAACTCATATGGGCTTTTCCCTGCACAGCCTATAAGATAAATAAAAAAAATTCCCATACAAGGCTTATAAAATAAATCAAAAGATTTGACGCTGGAACCTCAAATTTACACAACATATCATAGCAAACACCAAAATTCATTTCAGTTTATTAAAATATATGAACAAATTTGTAAAAAAAAAATTATTTACTTTTCAAATAAAAATAATGGATATTAAAAGCATAACACCAAACAGTTATCATTCACTCTCTCAGACATACATACATATACATATTACAGATGTGCTTGATGTTGCATTTTCCCTGTCATTATCTTCATGCAGAATGGTACGAAAATAGTGGGCCGTTGATTGGGGACCATTTT
Organism: Pinus taeda; assembly: GCA_000404065.3. Classification (NCBI taxonomy): domain Eukaryota; kingdom Viridiplantae; phylum Streptophyta; class Pinopsida; order Pinales; family Pinaceae; genus Pinus; species Pinus taeda. Next base: position 15,637 of record APFE030459776.1, on the reverse strand, counting down.
GCGTTGACGGCGTGATATATGTTACTTTTTCTAATGTGTATTTCAGTGTTTTCTGCACTACAAAACAAGTTTTAGATAGATGGAGTTAAATCATTCCTCGCATACATCCCGTGAAGGCTGAGCCATGCCAAAAAGTACCCCGTTCACAGGCAATATTAATGATCTCTAAAAGATATGCATGTTATATTACGAACAAGTCCTTGAAATTTAACTCGTATTGAAACGATATAGATGCCATATTATGAACGGATCGCCTGAACTTTCGCATAAAAGCCAACGAGGGAACTCTCCAACAGTGACTATATTCATTTTTAACCTTGGACTCGTGTTTTAATCCAGAATAGTAGTTCCCATATTTCTCAACTATAAATGATTTGGCAGTCTGTATTTCTTAACTATCAGTCTGCTTAATTACTATAACTACTAACGTATGACGAATCGCTGATATGAATTTGTCGAATAAAATCATTTCGGATGGGATGGTTGAGCTGATGTCAACGAGCAATATAAGTTATGGGAGAGCCATGATAGGTAGTATGTGCAATTTATCAGTACCGATAGTTTTGAAGACTTTCGACATCCCTAAAAATTGCAGTTAATCAGCGTCTTTAATAGTGAGCGACTTTTCTTTTTTCCGGTTATGATGTTGGAATCTCCAATCTCAGTAAAAACTATTATGATATTCCTCACTTCTGATTCACCGAAAAAAATATCCTCACACCTAGTTTACCATCTGCGGCATGGCAAGCTTTTTTTCTACACGTTCAAAGAAAGTGGTGGTTTCTAAAAACACCCATCATTGTTACCTTAACCATCATCACAAAACAAATTTATTTAGAGTATTTTTATTTTCAAATTAAAAATTATATTTCATATAATAATTTTCATTTAATAGGATGAATTCAATAAAATTAAAGTGAACTAGTCAAAACAAATTTATCTAGAATCTTTCCACTTTTAACTTAAAAAACTATATTACACAAATATCATCCTTCAATACCATGAACCGGAAAACCAACTTTTCTAGGTCAAGTTTACCTACTCCTCCAATCATGTACTTTATTGTGTTAAAATATATTACAACACAATGGTGGTGGGAATGGTCCCTGCTTACTCACAGAGAAAGAGTACAACTTCTAAAGCATGCCAAGAATTTTATAAAAGGATAGGAACATTACACAGCATGTGGGCTTTTGATAAAACCGAGTTCTAATTTCGGAATTAGAACTCATATAACAACAAATAACAATACAGTGGATTTAGAGATAAACCCAATATCCCAAATTTAAATAGGTAATTTAAGTAGGTTAAATATTTAATTAGGTTTATTTTAAAAAAATTATTATAAGTAAAATAAAGATAAAATTCCAAAAATGTGATGTAATAGTTAGGTCAGAAAGTTTGATCGTGATCCCAAGGTTATGTATCCGAAAGTTATTCTGACCGTTAATTGTTCAATTGAAAAAAAAATGTAAAGTAGGGACCGCCAATGCTCTATTGTTGTTGGGAAGCTCGGAGCGCATATTAAAGTGGATATTTTGCTTTAACTGCTTCTGGGTCATTTTTTTTTATTGCGAGTTGAGTAATTAGATTCCATAACATCAATATCATGTGACAGAGTAACGATAGTTGGGCGTTGAAGAGTAGGTATTGATTGTTGTTCTACGGCCAGAATAGTATAGATTTCTCAGTCTTCCTGATTTTTAGTTTTCTCAACAGTCCGGGGATTAGAGCCTTTGATAAGATTAGGTGCAAATTATGTAACGTTGGACTTTGATTCATGGTAGCATAAACATAGCAGTATTGTGATATGATTATTCTTCGTCAATCGTGGGAAGATCTTCTGCTCCAATGACCTCCTTGTATGGGTGGATTTCTTACCTTTGGCATGCTCTTTGGCTACCAGAAACAGTTCACAAGTGCTAGGGCTATGCTCTATGAACGTTGCACCCATGATTAGGAGAAGCCTGTTAAGATGAGAGGAGCTAGGCCTTCATAGAAGTCTGAAGATATCTGTAATAGGTTTAGGATATGTAGTCAATCGATGCTCAAAGCAGATAATTTTGTTATGTATTAGACCTGTCCTACGTTTTGTTCTTGAAATCAAAACAGTTGTGTAAAGATGATCAAAGAAATTATGCCTTTTTCTTCCAATCGATGACTATAACAAAGGAAATGCTGTTATTACAATGTACTAATATTGCAAGTAGAGCTCGTTATTAGAAAGTTTCATAACTCAGATGTGATGGAAAAATAAATTATTAAAATTTTTTGTAGTTTTATTTAGATTTTCCATATTATATTATTAAAAGTGGAGTTAATAGTTATTTGAAATCAAGTTAATAATTCTTTTATGAGTAAAAATTTTAAATAGCAATTTTACTTTGCGAAAGAATTTACAAATATTCTAGCAGCCTAGCTTCCAAAGAATTTACAAGTATTTTTGTTTTCATGAAAATCAATTTGATCACATACACCCAATTGTTCATTAGGCAAATCCACTCCATTAATAAGAAAATTGGACAAACTTTTTTGAATTTTAGTAAAGGATGTATTAATATCAATATTTAGAGGAGATGGGACATACCATAAAGTAACATCTAAATCTAAGTCTAGTTTATTTTAAAAATGCTTGATTATTTTATCGTTTTTTTTTAATGTTTAATTTTTTTTATCGTTTTTTTGGAATTATTTGTAGTAAGTATATGATTGAATTAGTTAAATATATTATAAATAGCAATAGAATTAGAAGTTAAGAACTTAATCTAGAAATATTGATGATTATGTTAAGGAAAAGAAGTCTTATAAAGGGATTTGGGCATTAAGTTTATGAGATTAACAACACCAAAAGATAAAATTTTCCAAAATTAAGAAGTTTAATTTTTTAATATGGCACTAATTGGTTGATTCTTAAAATGTATTACTTAAGTATAATAATAACACACTTTTGAGAGGTTTTTTAGAAAAAAGGCGGGGATGAAAGTTTAGGGTTTATTTAAAGCACTAAAATAGTCAATTACGAGTCAAATAAATTAGTAGAGTTTCCCCCTTAACGATACTATTTCTCCAATTATATGTGTATAAATTCATTTTTTATGTATCATATGTTAAAAATGGGTGTTCTCTAAAGATGTATTTAGAATCTAATTATAAATATAAATAGTTTGAAATATTAATAAAAATGAAAAAACTACCTTTAAATATTGTAATCAAATTGTTATTTCAATGAAGTTGTGAGATCAAAAATATGAATTGAAATAGTGTTTGAATAACAAAATTAGAATTTATATCTAGGACAAAATATTAATTAGTTAATAATGTTAAATTGTAAAATTGTAAATTCACACATTTAACATAATATTCATTAGCAAATTATTAATATCTAGACAAAGTCAAATGTGAAGCATAAAGCTCTATGTGAAACATAGAAACCTATGTATGTCTTAGAGAAATCCCTAGATATAGACTTGTTACATTTCTGTTTTTATATAATTCTACCATTTAATTGTAATTCTACCCTTTGTCTCATATTTATCTATCTATTTATAGGATAACTTATTTTCGAATCATCTCATATTTTATATTTGTTCTATTGTTAAAGTATGTTGGCTTTTCAAAGAGACACCATATTCAATATTCTCATTACTAATGCATGAAGGTACTTATTTGTCTCTTTCCATACTAATTTTGGTAGTTTGGTGCTTTACATTTGGCTTCAAAGTATACAATCTTTGGGTTTTTCTCCTTCAAACAAGTCACCTTGGAATTTCACTATAATTTTTTCTATGAATTTAAACTAAGTGAGTACTTGTAATAAAATTTCAAATTTTATATTTGGAATTATAGCCTATAGAAATTGGATTTTTTGATTAGTCTCAAACATATATTTGACATAAAATAGGAATAACCGTTTTGATAAATTTTCAAATTGTATTTTGAATATCCTAAAGACAAGTATTTAAGTACTTGTGTTAAAAAATTCAATTTTGGTTTGTTATACTTTTTAAGATATACCTTGGGGAAGTTATTGATTCAAATATTCCAAAAAATGATATCAAAGAAGTTATATAGAGATTTGATAAAAAATAAGTTATGGAATTAGGGTTTTTTTGATAGCCCTATAACTACTCCCAAATATGTGCTCTGGACACAAATATCATATATGAAGCAAGAAAAGTTAAAATTGAATATCATTGTATCCTTAGAAAGAATAAATATCTTATTATTTTAGATAAAATTTCAAAAAAAATATTTTAAGTAGTGTTTCAATATTTCTATTTTAATTTTATAAAAAAATTTGAGCGTATATTAATTTATTATAGAAATATAAACTTTTTATGTTTTATTCACCATTAGATAATTATTCTAATAGATTTATTTATTACAGAGATGTAAATTTTTAATATTTTATCTACCATTGGTTAATTATTCCCATACTTTGTTGGACTCATTAATCTCTTATGCTTTCTTTTCCTTCAAATATTCATGATTGCCAAAAATATGTTAGTCCACTTTTAATATGGGGTTCTATATTGATATGGTTGACGTTACTACTCCGTTGGCAGCGTCCAAACCTATGTAGGAATCTCTTTTATCAACATTCATAAAGTTCTTTTTATTAAATATTTCATTAAATATTTACTATTTGCATGACTTTATAGTAAATTCCATAAAATACCTTTCTAGAGTACCTTTAACCTATAAGTCCATTACTCTAGCTACAATGTGGTCATAACATGGGAAAGTTATCAGAGTTGGGACATCACTAGTTAATATTCTTTCCTTCCTTTCTTGGGTACTTAGAATCATAAAAAAATGTTGCAACTAGTCACGAAAGATCACTCAAAACTTCTCACACGTCTTATTCACAATACGTTCATCTTTTAAATTTTAAATTTTTGTGTCCCATCTTATCAATAGAGTTTATTATTTCTCAAATAAGTTAATTTAAGCATTAAACGAGTCTTGGATTTATCATTTTTGTGATTTTCTTCTTCATATTTCTAAAACCACACGTTTATCATGATAAGATAACAATGGAACAATTTATTGTTTCAAAATCCACATCAAAGTCCATGGCGGTGTCTCACAGTGTTGTAGTCTAACACTGACATATCAATAATAATAAAAAAATCTCATCTTATACGCATTGCCAAGGCTTTAGTTATATGGAGTGATAATATTTACATATTAATTAATCAATAAATAAATAAAATAAAAAATAAAAAAATAAAAAATTATGTTATACGTATTGCCAAAGTTTTAGTTGATTAACGCTAATAAAGATAAACGTCAAATATCAACATTTTTATTCCCTAGCATTTAAGCTTCATTGATATAAACATAATTATTAGTAATTTAGGGTGAATACATTTCATTCACTCTAATATGTAACTCAATAATGATAAAGTAAACATTATTAAGGTATATAAAAAATTAACAAAAATAGACAAAATAGGAGGCACGTCTTCACTAGCATCAATTATACAAAGATACATCATTGTAATAATAGAGGTAGTTCATATATCATAATCAAATGGACAATAAACCACAAAACATGGTTCATGGAACTTTCTAACAATAATCATCCAACCTTTTTTCAATCCCCATCCCATGTATTTACACTAAATCATTATAAGTCAAAAGAACTTAGATGGAAACCTAAAACAATTAGTTACTTAACAATTTACAATCTTTATTTTGTATTATGTAGCAGTGCATTTTCCAAAATATGCTTCAATTTGACTTAAGTAATTTTCTCAAGAGATCTTCCAATTAAAGCTAGCGTATACAAAATGTTCTTAATACCAATTGTTTTTATGGACGTAATAGACCAAAAATATATATATAAAGGGAGTATCATCATATTCACAGTCATTGGTAATTATATCCAAAATATAATCTCACTAGATTTCGAAGACAAACTCAATGAAACATAAATGGAAACGAAAACAACTGTGGGATAAGGAATCAACCCTCATCTCTCATTGTGTCACTGTCCAGGTAATTGTACCGCATATATCCATAACCTTTGGAAAGGCCCTTCTTGGACAATGAATCTACAATCGAATTAGACTCCTTCGAGGTCTGTTGAAAGGTAATGTGAGTAAGGGACCACTTGAGGTATTGGATCTAAGATATCCATCGATTAATATGTGGATGGTCGGGGGTTGCAAGGGAGGGCAGGCAGTGGGTGGGGCTTTATATTTCCCGATATCCCTTCAATAAGGATCTTCGAGTCTATATATATATGAATAATATTTATCGACTTCTTTCTCGAGAATCATAAAAGTCCCCACAGTGTTAGGATTTATGCCCTCATATTTGTGCCAAAACCTCCATTCCAAGCCAGACACTGCAACCACATATGCCTCTCTGAGCATCAACGTAAAAAAAACCTGTTGCAAACTGAATGGCAGGAGGAATGTACATGTGTGAAAGATCTTTATCTTTCTAAGAGTGAATCTTTAAAGACACCATCCACATCCCAATGTTGTGAATAATTCTACATATTTCAATGTGCAATCCCTCAAAAATATATCCATTTCCGGCACGCCATATTTCCCAAAACATGAAAAGTGGATTAGCTTGAAATTTACCCCCTCACTCGATCTACGAGCATAGACATTGTTCAATGTTCTAAATTCGTCTACAAGGAATGTGAAGTGAAAGAAAAATAGAGTTCCAAGCATCTATAGTGGAGGGGAATTCCAATAGGATATGTACATTAGTTTCATTCGACTCATTGCATAGAGGGCATCTTCCAAACCCGTGAATATCTCTCTTGCATATATTTTCCCAAGTTAGTGTTTTGTTATCCCATAGTAACCATGCATAAAGGATAATATTAATAGGAAAATTCAGCTTACATATTTATTTGAACCAACATGTGTGACAAAGAAAAGAAATGAGTGCATATAGGATGCCTGTAGATGTTCACTACCTCCACCAAATTTAATCACAACTTCCCCGTCCAAGTGATGTGGTCACCCTCTTCAGTTCTACAAAGACTGTCTCTTCGTAGAATATGTGTGTATTTATTTCATTCCACTACACAGTGACCATCCAGACCAATATCTTGTGCATTCCTCCAAACAGGAAAGTTGTCCCTCCATCAAAGTATTGGTTGTTCTAGAAAAGATAGACCTCTTGAATGTAATCTCCTCATGGTAAACTCTGACAGGGAATGGTCACCACCCACACCAGCATATTATCTATGCCAATAATGATACAATTACCTTTGCCAAATGACCAAATTAATCTCCGAAGAAAAGTTTCTTTTACCTTGTAGAAATTGATCCAAATGTAAGAACCTGATTTCATCCCAATATGCCGAGCTCTGATCTTGTCCATGGCGTCCATATTTTGAAGATATTTTGTAACAATAATATCCTACCAAATACCCTTACAGAATATAGAACGCATAAAGATTTGATAATGAGAGCCCATAAAAAAAACTTGACATCCAAGATTCCCCAACCCCCGAATTATTTTGGATTAGTGATTTTTTCCCATTTGATAAGATGAAATTTGGTTTTCATGTCCAATCCTTCCCAGATGAAATGTGCCATGATGCTTTTGATTTTAGAAATTATGGTCGAGGGTAAAATAAATAGATGCGCCCAATACACATAGATTTGTTGAAGCACTACCTAAATCAGAATATATATGTCGCCAAGGGTAAGCCATCAATGTGACAAACAATTGAGTTTCGAGCGCATTTTATCCAACAACCATTGCCAGTCAGTTATCCTATAATTATTCGGTAGGAGTCAAAATCCTAAGTAAGTGAATCCATCACTCCATCAATGGGTTGTGCAAGAAATTGAATTTTCCCCAAGAAATGTACTTCGAGAGTGTACCCTTCAAATACTCTACAATTATCATGGAAATGAGATTATAAGAGATATTACAAAGTGAAATTGGTCTAAAATCTAAAAATGTAGTAGTGGCTGAAGCTTTCAAGATCAGAGCCATAAAATTAGAGTTAATGGATCCAAAGACATTACAAGAGATCCTCTATTTCTCTACCATATTTAGTAGGTTTGTTCTCATCAAGTCAAAAAAATGGAGGAAATTCTCCACAGCCCACCCGTCACTCGTCTGGGCCCAGATATTTATCTTTAGCAAAGGATTCAACACCCTGAGAAGTTCTTCAATAGTAATCAGTCTATATAGAACTTAATTCCGATCCTCATTGAACATGTGAGGGTAGTCTATTATACCCCAGATTTATTCTTCAATATTGCCACCCAAACGTGCTTGGTAGAAGGTCTCGAAATAATGCACAACTTCCTTTTGTATTTCCTCAATAGAATAAACCTTCTCCCCATTCCTCCCTTGAATCTACGAAATAGTCTTTAAATTTATCCCGTGATTAACATATTTATGAAAATATCGATTGTTTATGTCTCCCTCTTCAAGCCATAGGGCTCTGCTTTTCAGGGGCCAAGTAGTTTCCTGAATTTGCAGAATATGTCTCTTCCTAAATCACATCATAGATGGTTAGCAATCCTAACCATCTTGTTAGGGATCACATCATGGATGGTTAGGAATCCTAAATCCATAAAATTGTAGCACAACTTTAGTCTTAAAATATTAACATGTCCCCAACTAATCTTACCATCAAAATCAGGGGCTAACAAGTATAAAGCCATGATGAGTGATTTGGAATGTAAACATAAATTTCTCAAACTGGTAAAGCATATGGTCTTTATTATTATGGGTTTGCCTAGAGATTCTCCATTGTTTTTAAAGAATTTGGTAAAGGTTTTGTATTGATAAAATTGGATTATGGGCCAGAACTCTTACAAGATCTTTTTTCTTTTTGACAATATAAATATTCATAATACCATACAAAATTAATGCTATCTCTAGAGCTTCATTTATTCCCTATGTTGACTACATATCTACTTATGAATTAACAAAGAACCCAAGTATCACAAGGTATTTATAGTGCAACATATATCTGAAAAAAGATTTACCAAAAACCAACATACTCAACCTTAATTTATCCCATTAGCAGTGACCAACACTTGGATTGTCGTTCCTTCACAAGTGATGACACTTTTTCTTATCAAGAACTACACTAGACCCAATACCTCCAAGATTGAGTTGAGCGTTGCCAACCATAGAATCCTTTGGATCCATAACATGAGCGTTGAGTGAAATAAATCCCTCACACAATTCATTCAAAGAAATTTCCAAATTTCTCAAAAGCTGGAGGACCTTGACTTCCAAGAGGAGTTGAGATGATTGATGTCTTATCTTTTTCATTTCGTTCTATTGTTTCCTAGCCACCCGCAACGCCTTGACCGAATCCAGAAATTTATCAAACAACAAACTAGCATCAAGGATCTATAGAAGTGAGGGAGTATCTACCATTTTAGGAAAAAACCTTTGAACCCATCATACAAAAACATCAACAATCTTAACCCACACCCCAAAGCTAGCAAGGAAAGGTTTCCCATGATTTTTCTGCTGTACCACATATATCACTATATAATACAAAATTGAAACACTGCCATGAGCCAAACTGAGGCAAAATTTCCATATCCAGCCAATAATCCTCCTAAGGATGATGAATAGGTTGTTCATTGGAAGCACATAATGACACAATTAACTCTAGCCAACTACTCGAAGAATGAAGCTTTGTAGCTCTTGCGATTTCCAACCACTCCCACTAAATGTGACGTAAATGCTTATGCTTTCTTGAGCTATGGAGAAGATGGATTACATGACAGATAATAAGATGTGTGGGACACCTCGTGGAAACCATAGAAGACCGACACTAGAAATAATTAAACCTCCATATCTTGATGCCATTTAGCCTTATAACACGAGCTAGAGACTAGTGTGAGTGAGGCAGATATCTAATCCACACATTCAAACAATTTTTCATATGTATCAAAATTTAAATGAAAACATAAGCATCTTGGAGCTCTCGTCATATCTAAGATATATGGGAGATTTTGATGTTTCCATGGTCAAACTCTAACCTACCTTGACCCAGAGTAGAGCCTTTCTTTGCCAAAGCATCATCCACTGAATTTAAATTTCTATAAGCATTAAAATGTTCTCAACACTCGAACTGAGAGACAAGTAAGGTAATCCTATGGAGTATGGGAGGAAGATCTGTGCACAACTCCATCCTGGCCTTGACCACTTAACGAATTATAATCATTGAACCACCAAAGACCAGAAGATTCGTGACATTCCTTGCCAAAGAAATTTCCAAACCTTTCCATAGAGCATGAAATTCATGTTCATTGTTTTTCATTTGACAACCCCATGCGAATTGTGTCACATTTTTTTTTCGAAGCTAAATATTGCCCCTCTCACTCCAACCTCCCCCTCGAGATTCTCTATTATGACTAAAACATTGGAACGTAAAATAAAACACGTAAATTAATAATATCAATGATTCTTTTTTATAAAGTTTTAAACTATAATTTTGAACACTAATAAAAAGATAAAATAAGAATAAATCAAAATATTACACAACCTTTATTAATTACAACAAAAATATTTTTTCAATAACATAAACATAAAAAGACAAAATCATCTTTAATTTTAAATGCTCTTAACTTATTAAAAAGTATCCAGATAAATATTAATTTAAATACAATTTACTTTAATAATATAAAAATTAATTAATTTCCAATTTTATAAAAAATATAATATTTATTAATTTATTAAAATTATAATAATTGGATAAAGCCACTAGACCTATAACGTCTACTTTAACTCATATGGGCTATTTCCATGCATAGCCTATAAGATAAATAAAAAAAATTCCATGCAAGACTTATAAAATAAATCAAAAGATTTCAAGCTGGAACCTCAAATTTACACTAACATATCATAAAAATCACCAAAATTCACTTTCACTTTATTAGAGAAATTTGTAAAAATAGTTTTTATTTACTTTTCAAATAAAAATAATAGATATTAAAACAATAGCACCAAACACTTATCATTCTCTCAAACATATATACATATATATGTTACAGACTTGGATGTGGTTTGATGTTGCATTTTCCCTCTCATTATTGTTTTTGCAGTGAAGTTTATCTTCATGCAGAATGGTACGAAAATAGTGGGCCGTTGATTTCGCACCATTTTGAGTTGAGGCCGTGATATATGTCACTTTTTTTAATGTGTATTTCAGTGTTTACTGCACTACAAAACAATTTTTAGATAGATGGAGTTAAATCATTCCTCACATACATCCCGTGAAGGTTGAGCCATGCCAAAAAGTACCCCGTTCACAGGCAACAAGTCATGCATGCCATATTACGAACAAGTGCTTGAAATTTAACTCGTATTCAAACGATATAGATGCCATATTATGAACAGATCGCCTAAACTTTCGCATAAAAGCCAACAAGGAACTCTCCAACAGTGGCAAGGTTCATTTTTAACCTTGGACTCGTGTTTTAATCCAGAATAGCAATCCCCAAGCTTTATTTCTCAACTATAAATGATTTGGCAGTCTACTTAATAACTGTAGCTACTAACATATGACGAATCACTGATCAGAAAGCAAAGGTATTGATGAGGGGTTTGATGGGATGGTTGAGCAGATTACATCATCATAGAAAATGACGTCACCAATCAATATAAGTTATGGGAGAGCATAGGTAGGGGAGAGATTCCTAATGTTGTGCAGGGACCAGTAATTGATATAGTACTGGACCCACCAAACCACCAGTAATTGAGACTTTTTAAACCAAAATTTAAACAGAAATAAATAACATTATGTATAAATAAGTATTAATTTATGTCCAAAAATCACCCATACATTGACTGGGCCCACAACTGTCCATAAATAGTATTTTACTACTTAATACTGCAAAACATATTGACCCAAGTAGAAAACAGTTAAAGCCATAAAGGCATCCAAACTGGTCTATTCTAGAAGTACAAAACATCAGTCACTTCAACCCCCACTCATCAGAACTGCAACTTTGCATCCCAAATAAATATGCCTACCTGCACATAACAAAAGGGAATGTATGTCAACATAACTGCTGTGTTGTTCAACAACTAAACACCCTATGTTCAATAAATGACACCCAAACCAACAACATTTAAACACAATTTGTTCAATAAATGACACCAGACTCAATAACTGCAATAAATGACACCCCAATAACTGCAATAAATGACACCCAGACCACTCTATTTCTCATTAAAACAGATCGAAGCACATGGATCAACAAATAACCAATTCCCAACCATTAGGTCACATCAATTTAAATCCATACCACACATTCAAAATGAAGCCATTGCAATCCATGTGCATCCATGTCCACCAATTAAATTCAAGTCCCCAAAACTATAAAAGAAGTCCAACCACTGTTGAAGTTGCAACTTATGCTTTCAAACTATTCAGCAAACTTGAAGACAACATCACAAAATAGTGGCCAATATATCCAAGTTAGTTATATGAATTACAACTCATTCTTTTTACAGTTCTGTTTTAATTGTTTTCATTTATCAGATTTCTTACATGGTCTGTCTGATTTCTTACATGGTCTGTTTGATTTCTTACTGCTAGAAGGATACTTGGATGGTTTCACAAACAGCCATTGAAAGTCGTTGTTCTTACAGTTCTGTCCATAGGATTACAGTTAACCTTTTTTATACATTTACAGTTACCCTTTTTTATATAGTTAAAATTAACCTTTTCTATATAGAGTTTATACAGTTGCAGCTTACATATCACAGAGGTTACGTATGTCGTGTTAGTACTATAGTCACAGCTAAACAGGAATTGAACCTTAGCTTACAGGAATTGAACATGCAAGAAGGAGCTTATCTATCAATTTTCTTGTGATAAATGGCCCACACAGAGTAGACTCCCTAGTCGAGAAAGCTTCTGGAACGGTTCCTCTATGTAACCGTTCCATCTATGTAACTCAATTCTCTGCAGGCCTTTGCCACTTTTTCATTGCATAGTGCATCCCATACACCATCAGAAGCAATTCTTAGCCTACCTCCAGCATTCGAGAGCTACAATATCAGTGGTCTATGGTAGGACACTGTACATAATGAAACATCATTACGCATTAGAAAAAGAAAGTATCTCATACAAGATGTAGAGCCCAAAGGAAGGGCCCAGATATACACACACATCATACAAGGAAAATACAAAAGGGAATAGGCCATTTACATCAAAAGCTGGATGAAGCTTAACC
>APFE030459775.1:358931-400936 GCA_000404065.3 Pinus taeda | reverse complement strand
GAATGGATATAATCAAGTATTCCTTTACTAGTATGTTTGCATGTTTTAAACTTTTGTTTACTTTGTTTTCCAAACAGACAATGCTTACAGAAATCTAACTTTCCAGACTTTAGATTTGGAAGTAACTTGTGACCAGCCAAAATTTTCAACCCTCTTTCACTCATATGCCCCAATTTTTGATGCCATAAGTGAATGGAACTACTGTCATATTCAGACACCGTAGACACAAAATCTGACCCTGTACCTCCTTCTAACTGAAATAGATTTCGCACCTTCTTAGCTTTCATAACTAGTAAAATACCTTTGTAAATTTTCATTACTCCACCTTGAATTACAGTTTTATATCCATTTGAATCAAGTGCTCCAATTGAAATCAATTTTTTCCTTAAATCTGGTACATGCCTTACATCAGTTAACATTTTAGTTGTCCCATCAAACATTTGTAGTTGTATGCTCCCAATCCCCACAATATTACATGTTACATCATTACCCATTACACGACTCCATCATTAATTGATTATATGTCTTAAACCATCTTTGGATTACACATGTGGTTGATGCACCGGAATCTAGCAACCAATGTTGACCATGATTTGACACATTAACTGATAATACTTCATCACTCATACCTGAACCAGATGTCGAACCTGTATCTATCGTATTTTCCTCCTCCTTCTCTGCCGAAGAATCTGCTTTTGAAGTTTGTTGCTGTCGCTTCCAGCAGTCCTTCTTTAAATGCCTTGATTTGCCACAAAACCAACACTTTAGCTTACTCTTCTTCCCTTTCGACTTTGAACGTGATTCGCTCGACTTCATGGGGCGTCTTTCTTTCGAACGACCTCTAACCATCATAGCTTCTGATGTAGAGGTTTCAGAATGCGACCTCCTCCTTTTTTCTTCCGATAATAAGGATGCAAATACATCATCAAACTCAATAGTTTCTGATGAACTAAGACTTATAGAAGTAACAAAATGATCCCATGACTCGGTCAACGAGCACAATAAAGTAATAGCTTTGTCCTCGGATTGAATTTTTACTTCTATACTTTGTAATTGCACAAGAAGAGTATTAAAAGCATTTAAATGATCAGCAATTGATGTAACTTCCTTCATTCACAAACTGTACAACTGTCGCTTCAGGAGAATCCTATTGGTTAAGGATTTGGTCATGTACGGTTTCTCCAGTTTCGTCCACAAACCAACATTTGTTGTTTCCGACACGATATTAAATAGGACATCATCAGCTAGACATAGTCGAATAGCACTTATCACTCTTTCATCCATCTCGGCCCACTCATTATCTGTGATGTTGTAAGGTTGTTTGGATTTTCCCAACAACGCCTTTGCCACACCATGTTCGACAAGAAAATCATACATCTTCACCTTCCAGATTTCGAAATTATTTTTGCCATTAAACTTCTCAATTTCCAACCGGGCACTCTGAGTTTTCAGCATCTTACATCAACCAAAAAACACAATAATCTCCAAAACCCAACTATTAAAGATCAGAAATTATATATATATATTATATATATATATTATCTATATTATATATATATATATATATATATATCTATATTTAATATATAAATAATATATATATAATAATATATTATATATATTATATATATATATTAATATTATATATTATATTATTTATATATATCTTAATTTTAAGCAATACTCCAAAAGTCATGCTCCAATTGAACAATTTATCTCTGATCTTTAAATCACAGAAATTAATCCTATCCTTGTTGTGGGAAAAGCAAAGAACTAAACAGAACCCCTTGTTCAATACCTTCAAGCCTAATAATATTATTTGTTGGGTAACATTAATTGTTGGGAACTATTGACAATGGTTTAACAAGGGAAGTGCATTTCCCACCATCCAGAGCACGCGATCAGGTTGGCAAGTATTCTGTTTCCTTGATAGAATGGACCCTTGAATACTGTCTACCTTCTCCGTATAAATCTTATATTTAATTTTGTTTGGCAGATTCTTCTCTACGAATTCCCAAGCACTTTAGTGTAACTTCTATGGCTCTCATGTCACGACCAGTGTTGGAATTTTATTTCAAAACCGGTTCACCCATCAAGACCTTTAAAAATTGACATCGTAGGCTCATTATATCATAATCATACCAATTATGTATTATCATAATCATAATCATGCCACGGCCGTATTGCTAACAAATATATTAGTCAAAACTATTAAGAGGAAAGCTATATTAGTTAGCACCAGTGGACATATGATACACTCCACGCACCATGTTTAAACAGATATGCTCCACGCATAATTTGTAAACAGATATGCTTATCCATAGGCCAAGAATTTAAGATTTACCATTCTTTATTCTGCTCGAGCCATCTCCACGCAGAGAATCCGCACCTTCCACCAGCGTCCATATGGTCTCCACGCACCAGCGATGAATTGAATGGTCCACGCACCAGCAATGAATTGAACCGATATGGCTTGCCCAGCAGCACCGCTCCATGCACCAACGCTCCAGCGGAATACCTCCACACCTTACAGGCACCTCCACGCCTTACAGGCACTAGCACCTCCACCCATTACAGTTATGTTGGATAGCAGTTAATAGCATGGCCAGCACTCAACTGCGCTCCATCTCCATGCAACACCAGCATGCAAAACCTCCAACGCACCAGCACGCAAACTCCAGGACTCCACACACAGCAATCAACAACACTAGCACTCCAACATTGCTCTGATACCACCTGTTGGAGCTAAGATGCACAACAAATTCAAACATATAAACAGCAAGTAAATCATGCACAGGAGACAAAACAATTTAACGTGGTTCACCCAACCAATCTGGGCTATGTCCACCAAACATAGGCATCGGCAATATTTATTAATCAAACAGGAGATTACATAATTAATCAAATCCTCACAAACTCTCACACTAAAAACCAATCCGTATGGATACCTGTTTTATAGCTAGGAGAATCTAACTGCCTCATAAATTCTCTCATATCAAATTTAGGATGCATTAACTCCCTCCCAACAACCTGGAGCTAATCTAACAACAAATTCCTATTGTTGTCACCTACTGAGATTTTTGCCTATTTTATATAAAACAGAAAATCTCAATAATCTCCACCTTGACAACAATTAGCCTGATGCCCTGTTTCTTTATTACTTTATCTTTTCTGCAAGCCAAGAGAAGCCAAACACCAGCGTAGCTTCTCTAAAAAAACTGGTTTCGTGAACATGTTTGCACAATTCAGAGGACAATGCATGCCCAAAGTCATTAAGAAACCAATATTTGTAATACCAAACAACAAACTAGAAACATACTAGACGTATATGAAGGACCACTCCCTAATATGTAAGTTCATTGGAGCATGGCCTTCAAAGAAAGATCTTGTGAAATGGATACAACAAAAATGGTAGCTAAAAGGACATATAGATCTAAAGCTATGGGCTAGAGGGGTTTTATAGTGGTCTTAACTATCCTCGAAGACAAGGAACAAATCTTTGAGAATGACCCATACTTATCTTACAATCTGTGACTCTTCATGCGGCACTGGGAGGAATATTATAAACCCGATCAGGAGAAGTTGATGACCGCCCAAGTGTGGGTCAGATGTTTTCGACTTTCGGTGGATTTTTGGGATCTAGAGATACTGGAAGGTATAGAAAACTCAATAGGGAGTTTTGTGAGAGTGACGGATTCTACCAGGAGAGGAAGATGCACCTCCTACAGACGAATCTGCGTTTACATGAACATAAACGAACCATTGTCAGAGTTTATAGAGATAGAATATCAAGGCAAGGTATGACAACAAACCGTTGATTATGAACATATTCCCTTTCGATGTAGGCGATGTCATGAGTATGTACATCTATACAAAGCATGCCTTCTAACCCAAAGTGAAATAATAGACACGCCAGAAGCTAAAGGAAATGGTAAAGGGAAGGAGCACAAAAAAGGGTTTCAAGAGGTCCAAAAGAAGAAAAGGAACGTGAAAACCCTGGCAAAATCGACTCAGCAACAACTAAAGAAAGGATTGAACTAGAGAAATCAATTCGAGGTCTTGACAGATGAGGAAGAGGAGAGCGTTAATGAATCTAGGGACATAGTAAACACAGATAATCCCCAGAAACAACCAAAAGGCAGACATAAACCTAAAGGAAAGCAGAAGAGGAACCCCAAGAGAAAGAAGCCCCAACAATGCAAGAGGAGCAACAAAATTTGGAAATAGATGGAATGAAATAAGAACTGAGAACAAAGGAACAACTGATGAGAAGGTTACTAAATGAATGGAATCATTTAGATGAGAGATTCTTCCCTGAAGAGAAAAAACAACTCTACCGGGAGACCTTCCAGAGTTTTAAATCCAAGCAGGGCCTACTAACCTTAGATTTATCAGATGATATGGGTTTACAACCAAGGTAGGGGACCAAAAACAATGTAAACTTTGAAATAGGAATTGAAATAATTACCTGTTTCATTGAGGTAGCAGAAAAGTCAACCGATTTTGTAAAGTGGTGATGCAAAATACATATATATTTTTTTTACGGAGCATATTTTTGACACTTTAAATTTTCTTATGTATCAAATATAAATATTTGTTTTTAAATGCTAGTGATTTTCATGTTGATTTTGAAATGTGTTGATGCAACATCAACCACTTTTTCTAGAAGGCTTATTTTTTGACACTTTATATCTTCTAATGTATTAATTGTGGATATTTTTTTTTAAATGTTATATTTTTGACACTTTAATTTTTTTTATGTCAAATTGCTTTTAAAATGTTGATTACTTCACAAATTTTCTAGATGACTTATTTCTCTTTTTTTAAATGTTGATTACTTAAAAAAACAAATATAAAAAAAAAAAATCACCAAAATGTAAAAAAAATTATTTTTGTAAACCATTAAAATTGAAAAAAAAACTTATTAAATAAATAAAACCAAACCCATTTTAAAAAAATAATAGAAAATACCAAAAAATTAGAAGATCTTAAATATTTAAAAACAAAATAAAAACCAAACAAATGTTCTTAGAAAACTTTTAAACTAAATTTAAAATTTTTCGAAAGCACAAAAAAAAACATAAAAATGTAACAAACCTAAAAAACGAAAAAAAAAAAAAACAATATAATTAAAAAAGTTTAAACTACATTGTTAAAATCTTATAAAAATAAAATTCTTAACAAAAAAAAAAATCGAGGCAACCCTGCTCTGCCAAACGGCTCGGGGGTGAGGCCCTTGGTGACCGGAGCTTCATGCAACTCCGTGTGTCTCGGCCACACCCCCTTGGCCCTCGGGCAGGGCTAAGATTTTATTCTAAGAATCGGATCTCAACCTCGCCCAGGGGCGTGGGGGTGCTAGGGAGTGCAGCCACCCCCACAAGCTGCTGGGTGGGGTTGCTTCGATTTATTTATTATATATTTAACTTTTGTTAATAATTTTTTAAGTTTTTTTAATATATCTATTTTTAAGATTGAACATTGTAGGTTTAAATTTTTTTTTGTATATATAGGTTATACATTTTTTTTATGTTATTATTTATTTTTTATTATTTTTTATTTTTTAATTATTTAAGATTTTTTATTTTTGGTTATTTTTTTTTGTTTTTTTTTTAATGGTTTGTTTTATATATCTTTTTTTTTGGTTTTTCAATAGTTTTTAAAATGTGTTGTTTTTTCTTTATTATTTTTTTCGTTTTATAATTTTTTGTTTTTTTTCAATTTTTGTAGTTTAAATAAGCCTTGTTGTTGTTGTTGTTTAATGTGTTTTTTTACTGTTTTGTTATTATTTATTTTATTTATATATTTGTTATTATTTATTTTTTTTTTTATTCTTATCTAGTTAATTGTTTTCTTTTTTAACATTTTATGATTGATTTTTTTTTTTTTTAAGGTTAATTTGTTTTTTTGTCGTTTATTATTTGATTATTTTTTCCTTTTCTATTTTAGTTTTTTTTTTTTTAAATATATATTTTTATTTACTTTTGTTCTTGTTTTGAAATTGTAATGTTTTTCCGAGTCATGATAAAATCTTTTAAGCCATTTTTTCAAAATATTGAAAATTTATCCTGAAAAGAAAGAAGAAAAAAATAGACGTTATTTCAACATCAACACATCAACACTTTTTGTTTTCACACTATTTTATGCACAATTCTTGCAAAAAAAGAATTGATTCCACTGCCATTTTTAAAACATGTTGAAAATTTACCCTAGAAAAAAAAAGTGTTATAACATCAACACTTTTCATTTTTAGCATTGTTTTTCATGTTCTTTTGGGGTTTTCTTGTTAGAGTTCTCGTTTTGAGTTTATAGTTCCCATTCAAAATTTACATTGTTAAAACTAACCATAGTTGGGAAAGGCGGGAAGAAACGAGGTCGCAACAACCTACAAGAATCCATTCAAATGATGGGATATATGTTGGTAAATTCTGGAAGGGTGGTACCGCTATTAATGGTTTTCCACAACCTCAACAAACCTTCCAAATGAATGTGTGAGGCCTCAACAATCGTGGAAATAAAAGGTATTTGAAAGATAGGATTCGTAAGGACCACCTGAGTATAATAATCATTCAAGAGACAAAAATTTCAGAAATAAGAATGAAGGAAATTGTAAAAAGCATGAAACTGCAATATGAGGTGGTGGCACAGGACTCAAATGGGAGCTCGAGGGGATTGGCTATCCTTTGGAACCCGATGGAGGTGATATTTTATGAATGGATGAGCTTGCCAAGTATCCTATCGGGAACATTCTGACACATTGGGCCGGAAGATTGGGCTATGTTGACGGGGGTATATGGGCCTCACATTCTAGGCTAAAAATGAGATTTCCTTGACAATCTAGGAAAACTAAAAAGATCATATGAGGAGGATTTATGGATTATGGGAGGGTTTTTAATGTTATCACTTCGTTCAAGGAAAATAGGGGTGAACTTCGAAGGGTGGATGCAGATATGGAGGCGTTTAGGGATACAATAGAAGGTCTGTATCTAGTTGACATACCAGCAATCACTGGAGCATTTACTTGGAACAATAGGAGTGGAGGAGCACAACAAGTAGCATCAAGACTAGATCAGTTCCTGGTGTTTGAACAAGTCATAAGCCAGGACATATTTTTAGAAGCCTCAATCTTGCTTGGTATGGGCTTCGATCACTAACCAATAGGGATAGAGCTGGATCTAAAATTAGGCCAGAAGACATACCATTTCTCTTTACAAACTTCTAGCTATGGGACGCACTATTTATGCAAAAATTTGAGGGTTGGTGGAACAAAAGTGAGGTGCAGGGGAGAAACCACATGCAAACCTTTCAGCTGAAGCTAAAATACCTCAAAATTTAGATCAAGAAATGGAACCAGGAAGAGTTTGGGAACATTCTGAAAGGTCAGAAGAAACTAGAAGAGAATATGAAAGACGTGCAGCAAAAAATCATATTAGAGGGTAGATCAAAAACTATGGTAGAGACTGAAGGATGACCACTAAATCACCTAGAAGAAAGAAGGAAGCATGAAGACATCCTATGGAAGCAGAAATCCCACATCTAATGGATTTGGGAGGGAGAGCATAATACATGGTTTTTCCATAAGGCAGTAATCCAGCACAGGAACATAACCATATATTATCACTCAAAGATGAGGAGGTGAATTGACTGGTATAACATGAAGATATGGAAGAGTTGGTGGTAAATCGTTTCAAGAATTTTCTCTTGGAATCATATTAGGATAGAGTGAATGCCATTGTGAGAGTTACACAACACATCCCTCAGCTAGTCTCACAGGAAAGGAACACGGCCTTGATGTAGGCAGTGATGTGATGGAGATATAAGAGGTTTTCAAAGGAATGGAAAAGAATAAAGCTCCAGGACTAGATAGGTTCACGACCGAATTCCACCAAGCTGCATGGAAATTTATAGGTATGTATATCTTGGAAGTGGTAGAGGAATCACTGACAAATTAGAAGGTATGTCCGAGTCTCAATTCTACATTCATTGCTTTAATTACAAATTCAGATAAATTGGAAAACTCTCAGGGGTTTAGGCTAATTTCACTTTGTAATGGCATCTATAAAATCATCTCCACTATCATTGTCAAGCACCTAAAACCTCTCTTGTTAACCTTGATTTTGCCAGAGCAATTGGATTTTGTGGAAGGCCGCCAAATACTAGATGGTATCATCACCTCTCAAGAAATGGTTTACCCCCTCAAACACCTCAAATCTCCTAGTATTATGATTACTCTAGACCTTTCCAAAGCCTATGATCATTTGAGTTGGTCCTACCTAACTAAGGTCTTGATGTCCTTATGTTTTGAGCATCGATGAGTAAACTAGATTCTATCCCTGGTGTCAACCTTGACGTGCTCTATTATGCTCAATGGTTCCCCATCCAGAACCTTTAATCCTACCTGGGGCCTTTCACAAGGGGACCCAGTTTCCCCATTTCGTTTTATCCTTGTAGACGAGGGATTGGGATGATTCTTGAAAGCAGTGGTCCTCTCCTCTAACCTAAACGGTCTTAGGCCTTGGGGCCCTTATCTACCCATCACCCATAATACATTTGTAGATGAAATCAAGATTTTATGCTAGGTATCTTTAAGGGAATCTCATGAGATCAAGGAAATTTTGCAAGAGCTTATGATGGCCTCAGGCACACTAATTAAAAAGTAGAAATCAAAAATTTTATTTTTCAATACCCTTGGATCTACTCAAGCTTTCTTGGCTTGCATGATGGGGTTTTCCATAGGGACTATGCTACTATAATATCTAGGTATTCTTATAGAGTTCAATTCCCCTAAGACCTCCTACTCGAAAGACCTCATTGTCAAAATCCAAGCGAAGTTGAGCAGATGGGTGTTCTATGCTTTCAAATTAGCGGGGTAGAACTGTGTTGCTAAAATTTGTCCTTCAATATATTGCGATCTACCAACTCTCGATATGGCAGCCCCTAAAAGCTCATGCTTAGACATGGTTGATATTTTTAGAGTTTTTTTATGGAAAGGGGCTCATAAAGTAAGAAAATGGTCCTTGGTTGCTTGGAACATGTTAACTCTCCCTAAGCTAACTGGTGGCCTAAGTCTTAGAGACCCATAGATAGTAAACCAAGTCATGGGAGCTAAACTATGTTGGAGATGGATACAGTGTGGACTTAACTTATGGAATAAAATATGGACATAGAAGTATAGTATGTCGATCCAACCTAAAGATATCGTTAGATATAGGGATTCTCCTTAAGGATCAGCCATTTGGAACTTGGAAGCAAAGAACATGGACCTTATTAATCAACACTTCCTATGGGAAATTAGAAATGGTTGTACAACCTTCTTCTAGAAAGACTCTTGGCAACAAAGAGAAAAACTATTTAGTATACGGGATCTTGGATAGATTTTCCTATATACAACTAGCAAGAATTACTATACATTGGACCAATTCTGGAAAACAACCCCCAAAGCGTAGGATGGCGTAAATGGAAGGAGATAGGAAATTCGCCAAACCCACCAGCCTCAAAGCAATGGAAAACTATGGAGCAAGAACTCCAATTAAGGAAAATAATGTATCAAGAGGGGGAAGACATTTTGAGGTGGGGATGCATGACTAAAGGAACCTTCAACATTAAGGAGGACTATAATCTTATAACGGAGGAGCAGCAAAATCACCAATGCCCTCTATGGAAGAAGATCCAGATGAGAAAACTTTGGCCAAACATTGTATAGTTCTTGTGGTTGGTTGGTCACGGGATAATCCTCACATGGGATCAACTTCATAAATGAGGCCACCAAGGCCCCTCTTGGTGCACTCTTTGTGGCCAACACATCGAAACTTTGGAACATCTATTGAACATGTGCCACTTAGCAATCCAAAAATGGAACAAGCTCAAGAATGTTTTTGGCCATTTAGATAGAGATCCCCTGAGCATCAAAGAAGCTATAACCCAATGATGCAAAGGGATCTTCTCAAGCCCTGTTGTCAATAGAGCTTGGAACTTAGCCCTGGGATTTATAGTATGGGCCATATGGAAAGAAAGAAACATAAGAATTTTCAAAGATATACATAACTCTCAAGACATAATATGGGAAGGGATCACATAGAATATAAGAGAGACTATCCTACCCGAGAAATGGCACACTGATGACTGGTAGGTAGCCACAACAGAAGTAATAATCGTGAAACTATTGAATTTATCAATAAGCATGATAGCTCCAAATTCATGGAATGTCTTGAATTGCCCCACATCATCACCAATCCATTTCATGATTTCCCCCCAAGGTTTTATCAAATTAAGCTTTGATGGGGCCTCGAAAGGAAATCCTAGAAATGTGAGTTTTGGTGGCTAATTCAGTGATTGTAAAATGAAAACTAGACCAATATTCATTGTAGACTATGGATATGCTAATAACAATGAGGTAGAGTTCACTACATTCAAACAGGGTTTGTTCTTCGCTTAGAGAATAGGCTACAAAAGATTGGTGATAGAAGGGGATTCACAATTCATAGTCGACATAATTAAGAATCTAATTTACAGCTCCCATTGAGAGAAACTGAGTTACAGTTGGCGCATCACGCATTTAGTGCAGGAGGTTGGCGATATCGTGCCTAAGTTTGACTACCTTATTACCTCTCATGTCAAGTGAGAAGGGAATAAAGTAGCTGATTTCCTAGCTAACTAGAGTCGTGGTCATCCAGGAAGTACATTAGAAATGGCACAGCCACTAAACCCACTAAAGAGTGGGCTGACTCCACTCCACGACATCTTAGAGAAAGACAACAAAGATAATCAACAACAGGAGGTGAGGATGAATCACCATCCATGATCATGTGCGAGCCAGCCCTAGTGGGTTTATATGAGCCTAGGAAATAATGAGGTTCATTAAGTGTGTCCTTAACACCCTCCACATGTAGCCAACACTTGGAGCAGTGGCGGAAAGCATGCAAGAGCTATTGCAAGGGGGAAGCAACATGTTAAGGGAAGTTGGAGAGGGTAAAACCTTGTTTTGAATGTTGAGGAGAGCAGTGTGTTTGATAATGATTCTATATAATGGGAGGGCGAGGGGAATTTAGGACAACTAGAGGAAGTTGACATCCGTAGAACTTGGTAGTGAATTTTGGTATGTTATTAGTCATCATCATGCAATTTAGTTAGAATGACACTCAGTATTAAGCCTTGTGTCAGGGAATTAAAAGTGTCTGTGTTGTGGGGTGATGGGTTTTAGAAGGGCTAGAGGCATGGCCTCGCGGGGCTCAAGGTCGAGTCAGGGTCCATAGTTTTTATTTTCCCTATATCTATGGAATTCAAGATATGTTTGTCTCTCATGGATGCATTCATGGTAGAGGGGCTTGAGAGTAGGGATGATGAAAGTCTCCCACCCATGGAGTTGGAAGAGTGGAGAGGGGATTGGATCAACACATATCGAGAGCATGATTCAAACAACTTTAGAGAAGGGAGAGCCAAGGGCTCAAGAAAACTTAGATGTACCATCTCATGGTAGAGGTGGGAAGACATAGAAGCCCTGTCAGCCAAACTTCGAGTCAATATAG
The DNA here is from genome assembly GCA_000404065.3 of Pinus taeda. Lineage (NCBI taxonomy): Eukaryota > Viridiplantae > Streptophyta > Pinopsida > Pinales > Pinaceae > Pinus > Pinus taeda. The sequence continues at coordinate 389,414 of APFE030459775.1, read as the reverse complement.
TCTTGTGGTCTCGAATTCCCTAGGTTGGGAACACCGACCTGGATGGTAATAATCTCAGGTATTGCGGAAGGGTGTGGAGTGACATTGAGCAATTGAAGTTGACTATGGAAAAAGTGGGCCTGAGTCCTATTGTCCAAGCATTCTGTAAGGGATCGCTAAGCATAGGGTTTGACGGGAGATGGGCTCAGTCTCGTGGTTGGCCTGAAACCCACTTCATTCCTTGTAATTTTGTTTGGTTGATGAAATAAATTAATGTTGGAAACTATAGCTATATTATTAATGGCATGGTGATAGTTGGAATGGATCTGCACTATTCATTTAAGCTCTACATTGGGAGGAGGAAGGCTTGCAATAATGATGACATTAGAATCTTGTGTTGGCATTTAATTACTTGCAAGCAATGGAGTGGGTTCCTTACTTGGTTAGTGTCTTTTGAATAGGTCTGCAGTGGGGGAGAGACCGTTGGCAGAGTTGAGCACCCAACTTGCGGCAGTGGGCAATAGAAAGGCTGAGACTGTTGGGTTAGTAAAGAGAAGAGCATTTGATAGACCAAGGCAACAACATGGCTCGAGTGAAGAGGATAAAGAAAAATGGAGGAGGAAAACAAGGTCAGGGGAGGTAGAGAAAGGTCGCCTCATCTCCGAGAAGCCAACACAGCTCCTCTAGTGGGGCACCAGGGATAGGACAATGGCATAAGCTAGCCTTGTGTATCATTGATGATGCAGCTCAAGCTTACCATGCCAACAACTCCAAACTAATTAGGAAATTAACAACATAGTAGGAAGAAGAAACTCGATAGACAACAGAAGGTTTTGGCGTGGACTTGGATGAGTGACAAGCAGTGGCCCCAGATCTAGCCCGTACTAGAGAGAGAGTAACTCAATACAAGTAGTTTTTGCACCTATTTTGGATGATGAAGAGCATCCTAGCGAAGGCTATGGAATAGTTTCCTTCGGAGATACATGCTACCCCTCGAGGGAATTTGTTGAAGTAATATTTTACCAAATAACTACAAAACCTTCAATTCCAGTTGCAACAACAAAGCGGTAGGTTGAGTCAGATCAAGCAACACATCCCATGCATACCTCACTCGAAGCTTCTTGGTTCTACAGTGAAGGAGGTCACTCCAGTGGATTTTGTTGACGATGAACAATGACAGTGCACCCATGGTCTTTGTTTTGAATGCTTTGGTCATATAGTTTTAGACTTATTATCAACTATGTTTATAGTTATTTAGAGAATAGGAAGTATACAAACTCTCATGTTTATATCACATAGCTGGACAAACTTATGTTTTTAAGCTTATGGATGGCATACTTTGCAGTTAGGTGACCAACAGACCTCGTTTCACACTGGGTAGGTTGAGGCCACTTAACTCATGGACATATGGAAGTAACCTGCTTCATTTCCAAATATTAATCGAAAGATAACACCAAGATTACAAAACAAACAATAATAATAATTGTTAAAGTAATAATGTTATTAGAGGTAATAATTTAATATATTTTGTCAACAAATCTCGAAATAGTTAATGTTGCTACCATAATCATTAGTTATTAATTATAATTAACCATAATTGATAACTTATTAATGTATTAAACGACCTGAACTTTTAATATTTTGATCATTTACTAATATATAAATCGAAATTGATCATTTTCAATCTTATTGATCATTTATTGATATTATTACATTAAAGCTTTAATGTAATCAATATAAATAAAAAACATATATTTTTAATATTAGTAAATATAATAAGCATCAATACTAATGTTAATATTATTATTAATATTGTTATTAATCTTTTAATACTCTCTTTTGTATTATATTATTTTTTCAAGTTGCAATAATAATAATACTATGTTTTTGAAATTAAAATTAATATGATATTAATATTAATATTTCTACAATAGAATTTAAGTATATTATTTTAACTGTTAATATCAATAGGTGTTAATGTGAGATTTATTGTTTGAAACCTTCACTCAAGATTTTGAATAAACATTATCCACGTTTTTTTGGTCTCATTGTGATAAGCTATAAAAACAAAAATTGTATTTTGATAAACAAAAACTATCATCAGAATGTCACTTTACAAAACTAACATCTCAAGAAACAAAAATAGGCACTATATTTTGATAATAAAAAAGCCACCATCAAAATGTTACTTTACAAAACTAACATCTCAAAGTGGTTGTGCAAAAAAATGTATCAAAATGCTATGAAACAAATATAGGGATAATGTGGTGAAAAGAACCAACCTAATGTAGTGGCAAACAAACCAACATCATAGTTGTCACAGAAAATAAATAAATAAATAAATAAATAGACATTTTCTTTTGATGAACATTACACATCGTCATAATGCCACATTACATAACTAAAATCACAATGTGATAAATGTCATTGCAATATGCCCTTCTATTGCAATTTAGCCACGTCTCAATGTGAGAAATGTTGTCACAATGTGCCATTATGTTGCTATTCATCTAATGTCACAATGTGAAAAACACTGCTATATTACATTGGATATATTGCAATGTCACAAACACTGTCACGGTGTGCCATTACATTGCAATATATCCAATGTCCCAATGTGACAAACATTGGTACATTACGTTGGATAGATTATGATGTGACAAACATTGTCATAATGTGCCATTACATTGCAATTTAACCAATGTCACAATGTGATAACGTTGTTCTAATGTGAGATTACATTGCAATATATCTAGCATCGCAATGTGACATTACAAAGATAACAAACAATTTATCCAATAATTTGGAATTGCCAGAATTTATCCAATGTTACAATGGGACAAACATCATTGCACCATGAAACTACAAATCTAACAATGTAATATGGTTGTGATTTTTATTTATTTATGAAATTACTATGAAAATAAAAGCTTACTTCTCATAATAGATGAGAAGGGAACAAAATAGCGGATTTCTTGGCTAATTGGAGTCATGGTCATCCAGGAAGTATGTTAGAAATAGCCTAGCCACGAAGCCCACTGGAGAGTCAGCTGACTCCACTCCAAGGAATGCTAGCAAAAGATAACAAATATAATCAAGAAAAGGATGTAAGCATGAATCACCATTCCTGATCACGGTGTGAGGCAACCCTGGTGGGTTTGTACAGGCCTAAGGAATAATGGTGTTCATTAAGAGTGTCCTTGCAACCCTCTACATACATCCAACACTTGGAGTGGTGGAGGAAAGCATGCGAGAGTTATTGCATTGGAGAAGAAATGTGTTAAGGGAAGTTGGAGAGGGTAAAACCTTGTTTCAAATGCTGAGGGGAGTAGTGTGGGTGATAACTATTCTATGGAATGGGAGGGCAAGGGGAATTTGGGACAGGCAAAGGAAATTGACATCCATAGAATCTGGTAGCAAATTTTGCTATGTTATCAGTCTTCATCATGTCATTTAGTTAGAATGGCACTAAGTATTCAGTCTTGTGTCAGGGAATTGGAAGTGTTTGCGCTATGGGATGACAGGTTTTGGAAGGGACAAAGCCATGGCATCACAGGGCTCTAAAATGAATTCAGGCCTATAGTTTTTCTTGTCCCTTTATCTGTGGAATTCAAGATTGGTTTGTCTCTCATGGGTGTATTCATGGTAGAGGTGGTCGAGATTAGGGATGGTGAAATTCTCCCACCCATGGGGCGAGAAGGGTGGAAAGGGGGTTGGATCTATAGAGATTGGGAGGGTGATTCAAACAACTTCAGAGAATGGAGAGCTAGGGCTCAAGAAAACCTAGATATACCATCTAGTGGCAGAGGGGGGGAGGAAAAGAAGCCCAGTCAATCAAACTTCAAGTCTGTTAGGTCTTGTGGTCTCGAATTTCCTAGGTTGGGAACCTCGACTCAGATAGTAATAATCGCAGGTATCGAGGGAGGGTGTAGAGCGATGTCGAGAAATTGAAGTTGATTATGGACAAAGTAAGCTTGAGTCCTATTGTATAGGCATTCTGTAAGGTATCTCTAAGAAAAGGGATAGAGGGGCGATGGGCTCAGTCCCACTGCTGGCCTGAAACCCACTTCACTCCTTGTAATTCTATTTGGTTGATGAAATCGAGTAATGTTGCAAACTATAACTATATTATTGATGACATGGTGATAGTTGGTATTGATTTTCAATATTCATTTAACCTCTACATTAGGAAGATTAAGGCGTGCAATAACAATGGCACTAGAATCTTGTGTTGGCACCTAATTACTTGCAGATAGTGGAGTGGGTTACTTACTTGTCTAGTGTATTTTGCATTTGAAATAGGTCTGCAGTGGGGGTGAGACCACTGGCAGGGTCGAGCACCCAACCTGCGGCCTTGGGAAATAGAAAAGTTGAGAGTGTTGGTTTAGGAAATATAAAAGCATTTGATATACCAAGGCAACAACATGGCTCGAGTGAAGGGGATAAAGAACAATGGAGGAGGAAAACGAGGTCGGGGGAGGTAGAGAAAGGTGACCCCATCTTTCAGAAGCCAACCGAGCTCCTCTAATGGGGGAGTAGGGACAGGACGATGATGTAATCCAGCCTCACGTATCATTGATGAATCAGGCCACCCATACCATTCCAGAAGCTCCAACCCAGTTAGGAAATTAATAACGTAGTACGAAGAAGAAATCTGACAAACAACAAAATATTTCGATCTGGACCTGAGTGAGTGGCAAGCAATGGCCCCAGATCTAGACCATACTAGAGGGAGAGTAACTCAATACAAGAAGACTATGTAACTTTTTAGGATGATGAAGAACATCCTAGCAAAGTCTATGGAAGAATTTTCTCCAGACATGCATGTTTCCCCTCGAGGGAATTCAGTGAAGTCATATTTTACCAAAGCACTACAAAACATTCAGTTCCAGTTGTAGCTACAAAGTGGTAGGCTAATCCGGATCGAGTAGCACATCCCATTCATACCTGATTCAGAGCTTCCTAGTTCTACAGTGAAGGACCCTGCTCCGATGGATTCTACTGACAATGAAGAGTGAAAGTGCACCCATGGTATTCGTTTTGAATGCTTTGTTCATATAGTTTTAGACTTATTATCAGCTATGTTTATAATTATTTAGAGAATAGGAAGTATAAAAGATGTCATGTTTATATAGCATGGCTGGATAGACTTATGTTTTTTTCTGATGGATGGCATATTTTGCAGTTAGTTGGCCAAAATACATAGTTTCCAACTAGGTAGGTTGAGGCCACTTAACTCATGGACATATGGATGTAACCTTCTTCATTTCTAAAAATTAATAGAAAGGTAACACCAAGCTTACAAATAATAATAATCATAATAATAATTGTTGAAGTAATAATATTATTAGATGTAATAATTTAATATATTTTTTCAACAAATTTAGAAATAGTTAATGTTGCTACAATAATCATTAGTTATTAATTGTAATTAACCATAATTGATAATTTATTAATGTATTAAACCACTTAAAATATTAATATTTTGATAATTTACTTTAATAGATAAATAAAAAATTGGTAATTTTCAATCTTATTGATGTTATTATATTAAATCTTGAATGTAATCAAGACAAATAAAAACATATATTTTTAATATTAGTAAATATAATAAGCGTCAATACTAATGTTAATATTATTATTAATATGCTAATACTCTTGTGTATTATATTGTTCTTTCAATTTCAATTTCAATAATAATAATATTATGTTTTTAAAATTAATATTTTCCCTCAAGAGCTGTTCTATTTTCTTTATTGATGTGGAAAAAGGCTTCACAACCGAAAGTCTTTAAAAATTAGTAGTTTACCTTTTCACCTTTCCATGCCTCCTCTGGAATACCACCATCCAAGGAACTTTAAGGCCATTTGTTTATTAGATAAACATCAATATCTACAGAATTTGCCCAAAATTGTAAGGGAAATCTTGCATGCAATCTCATACACCCTGCATGGTCCACGATTTCCCTTTTCATCCTTTCTGACAAACCATTTTCCTGTGCTGTTGCTAGAATTTTCTTCTCTCTACAAATCTCGTGCTTTGAGTAATAGTTATCAAAATATTTTCTTTAGTATTCACCTCCATTGTCTGATCTTATACACTTCAACTTCTTTCCTATCTCATTCTCAACCAAATATTTCCATTTCTTGGAAGTATCAGATACATTAGATTTATTCTGAATACAATAAATCCATGTTTTTTTAGTTGCATGATCAATAAAAGTAACATAATAGTGACAACCACCAAGAGAGGATACCTGAGATGGTCCCCATACATCTATATGCACAAGATCTGATTTTTTTTCCCTTCTTTTGTTTCCCAAGTCTCATAAATCTAGCTCTCTTCTATTTTCCGTAAACACAATTTTCACATAAATCCACTTCAACATGCTAAAAACCTAGCAACAATTTTCTTGAATGAAGAATTTGCATCTCTTTCTCACTCGTGTGCCCAAGCCTATGATGCCACAATGTTGTATTCTCTCCTATGGAGGTCAAAGAATTAATAGAATAAGAAATATCATTGCATAAATACAATGTACGTCCTTCTTCTATTACCGAGGCTCCTTTAATGACCTTCCAGGTTTTGTATCTAAACATAGTTGCACATATATTTTTATATTTTTATTCATATCTGGAACATGCCTCACCTCTTTCAATAGCCATTGGTTTCCATTTTGTTTCTTTATAAAAACCTTACCCATTCTAATGATTTTATAGGGTTTATCATCACCCAAAAGAACCTGTCCAAAATCTCCTTGAACATTGTCGTAAAAATGTTTCCTATCAGGTGTGGCATGGAATGAGTCCCCTTAATCTACCACCCATGCATAAATAATATTATCTAATGAAAGAATCAAAGCATGTTGCAACACATCACATGTCACATTGGCTTCATGATTGCTCTCTTGTTGTCCATCTCCCTCTTTTCCTTGCTGAGGTTCATAGTCTTTCTTCATGTGTCCTTTCTTCCCACATTTCCAACACACTATCCCTGATTTGGATTTTGATCTGCGTTTTCTTGACTTACGACGAGTTCTTGGGCTCCTTCCTCTTTCCATTTTTCTTCCCCTAGTCTATGAATTCAAAGAATTATCTGATGTCTCATCATAGCTTTTCTGTTGCATTTCCTCGCTAAGGATGGCAGCAAAAACATCATCAAAATTTAAAGTACTAGATCTAGAGAAAGAGTTACTAATATCCATAACTAGGCCATTCAAAATTTCTGGAAATGAGCACAGAAATAACAGAAAATTTACCCATACAAAACTTAACTGACTAGTAACTATGTTAAATTCATTTTAATGATCAACAACAGATCCACCTTCTGACATCTTCATATTAAATAAACCCATCATAATAAATGCCTTATTTGATGCCAAGGGTTTCTCATATAGTTTGGCCAATTCCTTCATTAAACCTTCTGTTTTCATTTCCTTTGAAATGTTGAATATCACTGATTCTTCCAGACACAACCGTATTGTTCCTAGTGCCTTTATAGCAAGAATATCCCATTTTGTGTCTATCATACTCATCAAATTCTTTGATTTTCGACTCAATGGTAGGTACACATCTTTATTATACAAATAATCTTCGATTTGCATCTCCCACAACTATTAGTTTTGTCTGTTACATTTCTTGACTCTAAAACCAACATCCTCTTTTGTTTCTCCCTCTTGAATCATGAACCCTTCTCTCCTATGAGTTTATTAGTTAAATAAACCTTCAGCTCGAATACCAGTTGTTAGAAATTAATTAACAGAGCAATGAAATACAAAAAAAGTTGTGGAAACACAAATACAAAAATTCATAAAACAAGAGAGACATAGATATATGTGGTTCACCCAATTTGGGCTACATCTATAGAGAAAAACCCAGTCCTTCCTTTTATATTATCCAAATAAAATGACAAGATACAACCTACAATAGATCCGATGTAGCTTCCTCTTTGCTCTCACACAACCTCCTCTCTCTCACTTAGAATAATAATCCACAGTCGTAATACAATTCCATCATATAAACTGGGTGGGTGTCTTCTAGGGAAAAACCCTAAATTAACATAAATTCTACTGTCATATCATACACCTAATGAATAGCCCAGATTGACTACAAAATTACAAAATTTTACAATGTAATTTTTCATTTATGTTTAGCCTTGGGGGCGATGCGCCAAAACCACTGCCAGGGTGGAGGCTCATAAATTTCGTCAGCGTGCCCCCTAGCTCCACTGGTGGCAATTAAATGGGCAAAGTTTATGCCCCTTTAGGAATAGGGATCCAATCGGGCTGAAATAAAAAACCTTTGTGTAATTAGGAAGACAATCAGGCTCCACACCCAACACTACATAAATAACATTCCTCAAACTCCCATAACTTTTTGAGAAACAAAATTGACATCACCTGCAAAACCACTAGAAAGGACATACCCATAATTATGTAATTCTTTGTGCTAACAAAGACATGTTTATATGTTCTTATGTGCATCATACATTTCTGTACATTATAGAGTTTGGTCATCCATTTTGACCATGGGTAAATAACTATTCATCATTAAATTATTTAGTGCCTTGAAATTTGGGGACCTTCAATTCCCTCTCTCATGTGATGTGATCTTGACTCCTTAAATCTAATAAATCACTATTTTCAACCCACATCAATTACGAACACCATATGAACCTGGTTACTATGAAACAAATCTCATAACTAAAGCTAGAAAGTGAAGGAATGAAACCCAACCATCTTTGACATGTGAACTTGATAATTATTTTTCTCATGTGCCAACCCAATTGTCAATAATGATTTTACCATTTACGTAAAAAAATGAGATTTTTTTTTAGATGAATCATAAGATGTTCAGCTCATGCATTTGTTCCAAAATGAAATCACAATCAAAGAATACACAGCTTTTGGATGGGTAAACCCATACTTGCAATGCGAGACGGATTGCTAAAATCCTTAAAGGTAATTTGGCATGTTTGTAGATGAATTAACTTAGAGAGAACCATACCCAAGATGAATCATAATATGTTCAACTTATGAATTTGTTCCAAAAGGAAATCACAATCAAAGAATGCACTAGAAGTTTCAAGTCTTGGAATCAAAGGCTAGACTCTCTGAAAAATTGGACAAATATCTACATATCAAATATAAGGTTGAAAATCTAGACTAATATAATAATGTTTGAACCTAAGTCATTGGAAAAATATATTATTGTAGCTAGAAGAGAAAAATGGTCACAATGAAGCTATACATAAAAATATAATGGGCTCTACTAAAAGGGGTTATGCATATGAAAGGAAAACCAAGGTAAGAAATTATTAAATGTCAATTAGAAACCTTAGTTCACTATTTGTCCATTAACCAATTTCCTCAACACCAAATTGTTATAGACATATTTTGGCACTGCAACCCTAATCTTATATGTCGATAAACTAGGGCTCTTTAATCCCTAAAAGTGTTATTTCATACCCTAAAGGATCATGGTCAACTGATTACATCACTCCCCAGAAGTTCCACCTAAAAAACCACTCAGAACTAGCCAAAACAGTACCATAGTGTCTACGCCACTGTCAAGGTGTGATGCATACTGACTGCTACACTAGCCAAGTGCGATGCATACTGAAGAAGCCTTTTGTAGGATGCGATGAGTGAGGATGGACAAATGTTCGAGACAGTTTGCTAAGTGGATGCTCATGGAATATTCTAGAAACTTCTCCTATGACACTTGCCTCTCTGAATTCACCCAGGGATGAGTAAGAGATCTAAGAAATCTCTAAGTGGAACCAAGAACAACAAGTGGAATGGCACTATTCAAAAACCCAGAGATTACTCACACCCTTGCAAACATCTATAAATGGATCCCTCATTTGAGAGATCTAGAGGTTGTAATTTTGTAATTTGAAAGGAAGTGCTAATAATTTGTCTTCGAGAAAGAGCATTGTATTGTTGGTGTGATCTTGCTTTTCATGAGGTGAAGAAGGCTTTGATGCTAGGAGGATGATGCTAGATCAGACAACTGGGTTTTAATTCACCCTTCATATTTAATAAAGTTCTTTGAGTTTTCCTCCATACAATCATGTATTTGTAAATACTGTTATTTGTGAATTTATTTTATGTTCATTGTATTTATGATTCTACAATGCTTATGATATAATAGATCAAGACGCTTTGATAGTGTTTTGTTACTTTGTCTCTACAAGTATTGTCTAAAGTGGGATAAGTAGGAGACGAGTCACAAGCTCTGTCAAGGGGGAGAGAGATCAAGAAAGGAGTCAAGCGGAAGATCCAGGTTGGTTCCTTTGCCTCTCCCTTATCTATCATACATAGAGGAAATCACAAATTGCTTTGATTGTTTGTTTCTAGGATAGCTACCAATCCTAGAGGGCTAGCAGATTGAAAAGACACTAGTTTTCCTGGAAACAAAACATCGACTCCATTGGGGAATGAATAGATAATTGTTTGTTATTGTTATTTTCTTTATAAACTATAGACGGAGCCTGAAGTTAGCCAGATAGCCTTCGAACTACTCTTGCTCTGTAAGTGCATAGTAGATGAATGCTGCTTCAGTCAATCTCTGGTTTTGTTTATGAACTGAACATCTAACTTACAAGCATTCTAGATGCCCTTGTGGTAGATCAGTAACCTCCCAACATCATTCCTCTATAATTTTCTCTTTACTGTCTATTATAGCTCAACTTAAATCACTGAAATCAGCTGCAAATTTGAGCCAAAACCCACCTCAGTTTTTCTCCTTGGCGCATCGCACTGTCTTTCACTCTCAACCAGTATGCATCGCACTTCCCAAGTGTAGCAGGTGTGAATCATACTTGTTTTTGTGAGGCATTGATTCGATGGTTGACTGAGCCTATTTCCCTTCTTGAAATTTGGGGTTTTGTTTGTCCTTGTTTTCAGCTATGTTTAGTTGATTTGCTGCTTATGAACAGTACCTCATTAGTGAAGCTTGCTTGCATTACATAGATCAGCCTCCATTGATTAGGATTAGTAAATGTTTTTATGTATTTGACCATCATTTATAATCCTTTTGTCGAAAAGTTGATTAATTCGAAATGTCGTTTTGGTATAAAAAGCATCGTAATTGTCGTTTTGTGTCAAAAAGAGAAGTGTCGTTGAGTCTTCCTTCTCCGATAGTCTATTGAACTTTTTGTCATGTGCCTGATTTGATTTATTGATATTTGAGGTGTCGAAAGCATTTTCTATTCGAAATTGAAAAGTTTCGTTTAGTATTCCTTTCTATTTTGAAAAAGAAATTGTCGAAATATCGCTTTGAGTAAAAATATTTCAGAACTGTGCACTACTTAGTTTTCCTTTTTGGCATTTTTTCACATTAAGGGGAACGAAAAACAAATACATGCATTTTCATTTGCATTTAGATTGTGTGCGAAAAATGATTTAAGAAAGCGCATTTACGGTGTGCTCTTTGCTCTTTGTTTGAAAGAATCATAATTTTCTTTCCCTAGTAGCTAGGATCTTCATTAATCAAAACAAACAATGATTTCTTATCATTGTAGATTACATTTTTAGGAAGTTAAAATCAACATCACATGGTGAACCTTTGAAAGACAAGCTTTTAAACAAGATAAACTCTAAAATAAATCTCAATGAACCTAACAATGCTTTGGAACCTAGCAAAACACATCTAAAGGTTTAGGCTAGAGACGTGTTCCAACATCGTAAAATCTAGTAACTATTGTTTTCATCGAAGGTTGGGTGATTCCTCCTCTTTAATACGACAAGTGCTAGCACGGACTTGTGCTCCCCGTACTATCGAGTATATATTGGGAGATCACAATAGGCTTATATCCTTTATCCTAGGAAGCCATGTCTGCCACCCTATCGATTGCAATGCACTGAACACATCATTCAGGAAGATTGACTGCCATACATATGTCCTTGGTAATTTCTCTTTAATTTATCACCAAGGTGTATATTGCAGTTTTTCGATTGGTTTGGTAATCCCTCTGTCTAGATTTCTAGAGTAGTCACTTTTGTTCCTTTTTCAACTCCTTAAAAGAAAAGGTCCATCTGAGCACTTGTCACTTCTGGCTCATTAAAAATCGAAGGGGACTATAGTCATCTTTAGCTTTTTCTCAACTCTTAAAAATTCAAAAAGCAAAGTTGTGTCAAAGCATCATTAAAATTTATTTAATTCGGAATAACATCATTTTCCCCTTAATTTTGGGTTGATCAAGTAATCTGCAATCGTGGAAGAAATTCGATCAAAACCCCGTCATTCAAGGAGACTAGCAATTCAACCATCTTTGACTCTAAAAACGAAGCCATTATGGGTAGAACAATCTCGTTTAAATGAGTCCAATTCACCTGATTTATTTGAAACTTGTGTTTCAACATCGTTAGAGACTACAGTTACTCCGATCATTTCTGGTACATCTTCCTTAGAGAAGTAGTTCTGCAGTTACAAGAGGACATTAGAACTGATCCTAGTGTAACGGTAGACACTTCTATACCTGAAACAACTCCAGCTAGAGCTAATCCAAGGACTGAAGTTCACTGACCTGAACATCTGGAAGTTGACTTCCAGAATTCAGAAGATGTCACCCCTCTAGTATCTACCACTGCAGAAGCTATACCTTCTTCGGCTCCGGAAATATTTTACGAACCTGATGGTTTGCCTCTTCCACCTGGACTAATTTCTATAGAGGAGATAGTAGAGGATCTTCCATCCAATACCCCATTACATTTTGGAACTGAGATCCACTTATATCCTTCTACTCCTGAAGTTTCTCTTTTAATCATCCTTCATCGCAAGTTCCTGTCGAATCACTAGGAAATATTTTGGATAGATTAAACATGTCTAAGAAACCATCAACATCTAGGACTGTGTCATCTGATACAGCTATGATAGAACTTCTTGCTGCCATTCCTACTATGTTTACTGGTATACCATTTGTCCCAACTAGTTATCAATCAATAGCTGGAGTCCACTCAGGGGTTGTTTCGATGACATGGTCTATTCCTATTTATTCATGCAGAGTCCCATCTGGTATTTCTTATGTTGAAACTCAACAAATTGATCTTGCATGCTAGTATCAATTTGGGCATACCAGTCTTCAAGGACCACTATATCCTTTGAGTACTGGACTGCTAGCATATGGAGGGCAGTATGCTTTTTCATTGTTCCCTCATGGAGAACAACCATATGAGAGTTTACAACAAAATTCAGGTCAAATTGGAATTACATGCAGCTGTCAGGTACCAATACTGCCTCAACAACCAAGGGTTGTATATTCAATGCAACCAACACAGTCTGTGTCGAATATTCCCACTACAATTGCTATTGTGGCTGTGTTGCAAGTACATGCACTGCCTATTGTGTGTCAACCTCAAGTCTCTCAGGTTGCAATACAACAGCCTCTTGTCTCTACGGATCAATCACAACCTCAGGTTAGTGCTTCCTTACCTAGAAAGACTCAGGCTCAAATGGATGTTATCACCCCACATCTTGGTCAATCTTCTAGTATTGGGCAACAACAAATGGTCCAACAACCATGGTTGGTACAATACCAATAACCACAATTCTAGCAAACCTACTGAGGACCTGAGCAACAAGGCTTTGTAGGTCATGGACAACCACATTTGCAAAATGGTTATCAACAACCATACCATATTGGTTATGTCCAACAACCTTATCAAAGTTACCAGCATGAGATACATTATTCTAGTATGAAAAGACCTATTGCTCAGGCGATCCCATCCTATCCTGGGTATGCTTCACCAAACCTGAATCAACAGTTACCTTTTGTAGCAACTCTAGAATTACCAGATTTAAATTGGCTAACAAATGATCCAATTGCTTACACACCTTGGTGGCTAGCGATTCCTCATAAACTTCCCTCCGATATTCCTAAATTCAATGAATCCAGGTAAAGATCCATCGAATCACATAATGACTTTTCATTTGTGGTGCTCATCTAATGCCCTAAATGATGATTTGATTAGACTTCAACTTTTTTAGAGAACGCTCATTGGTCTGGCAATGAAATGGTGTATTGAATTGCCTAGAGCCTCGTTTGATAACTTCAGTGCCCTTACCACTACTTTTCTAACCCACTTTCAGCTACCCATAAGGTACGAAATAGGAACCGAACTCCTTACCAACTTTAAATAGACAATAGCCACTCACATATCTGATCATATTCATGAGTGGTGATGTCATCATTGAATGGTAAAGATGTATGTTCCTGATCATTTTTTAGCTGAGTGGTTTATTAAGTCCTTATTACCATCTATAACTGAGGACGTGGCGAAAGGAGGAGTTGTCACTGAAGAGCAAGTCATTGCTCGTGCCCAATATTTAGACTTGATCTATACTCAATCTGGCACACTCTATGACAAAATTCCTGATGCTCCCAGACCAAAATTTTCTATTCCTCCCCCTCATAAATTGAATAGGGACTCCCATGCCAGTGATGGTGTGATTGGTACCTCAGGCACACAAATTGCAAAGGCTCCATCAGGTAAAGCCCTTGCAGTTTCTAGTGAAAAAGAAAATGATAAACCTCTTGCCTTGAAGATTAATGCCGTGTCATCTGACAAGGACAAGAATCCAAAGCAACCAGGGGCCAAGAAAAAAGGGAAAAATAATAAGAAGAAACAGGAGAACTCAACTCCTGAAAAATATTCTAAAAACCCTACTGGGCAAAAGAAACCTCGTTATCCATGCTACATATGTAATGACAAGCATTTGACGAAAGATTGGCCATATCGAGCTGAGGTTGTGAAATTTTTAAAGACTTCAAATACCTAACCAATATTGACTGATCCATTTCCAAACTCAAAAACTAATCTGGTTGCTATCGATCATGCTTCCACATCACAAGTGCTTATGCTATCCATCTCAAAACAGCAAAATCATGCTTTGATATTGACAAGGAACAAAGATTATGGGAATCCACCGTTGTCGAACAACAAGGCTACAAATCAACCTAGTAGTTCGACAACAACTTCACCAGAAGTTGTTCCACCCATCATCCCTGAATTAACTATAAAGCCACCAAAGGGAGTCATACACAAGTCGACATTTAATCCTCATGCTCGAGTAGCACAAAATTATAATATAGTGGAGGATCTGGCCCAATTTCCATTCGCTATGTTGACACTTGAGGTACTACAGAATTGCCCCTCCCAAAAGAAGGCTTTGTTATCAGCAATAGGTGGGATTGATCCAACAAATTACAATCTTGTGGCCTTTAACCATAAAGGATACGAACCTCAGTTACTGGCCCAACTCGCTTTCCTCATACAGGTAAAAGCCCTCAATAAAACTGTTCATCGAACAATCATTAATGAGGGGGCATCTACCTGTATTACGTCAATGAATTGCTGGAAAACTTTAGGTTCACCACCCTTGTCACAATAATCAACGACATTAAAAGCATTCGATGGAAGAACATACACGCCGTATGGGATTTTAAGAAACTTTCAAGTTGAACTGAGGGGCAAGAAAGTAGAAATTGAATTCACGGTCATTGATGGAAACCTTGACTACAATATCTTACTCGGAAGGCCCTCGATTTATGCTATGGCTGCCGTTGTGTCTACATATTTTAGAAAAATTACATTCCCCTTCCAAGGTGGAATTATAATTGTTGGCCAACTAACCTTTTTCTCCAACAGTTCACAAGCTACTGGAAGCATTCCACTGATCCATCGAAGTTCTCAATCGTTTCAAAATGTCAGAGTAGGTCTCGTGAAAGACCCATCCTTAATGAGTACTTTTGCCCTACCACCTCCAATAGGTCTTGCAAAAGTGGCCATAGTGGAAACCTATCATATGATCTCTTCTACCTCATCTAAAATTAAGAAGAACTCTGACCATTTTGATAGTGTGGATCATCGTGAGGTGCTACCCCCAACCCCCATAGAATCTTTGTAGCAATCAATTTTCTGGGCCTGGGCGGCAAACCCAAAATAACACTCAACGAGTGCTTGGATATATAGGTCTCTAGATTTTGGTACCTCTTTCGATCCTTGGTCTCATATACATTCTACAGATGAAGGAATCATTCAGTCGATGATGATAGGAGAGATGCCATGGGAATATTACCACCATCAGTCCCACCTTCATGATAACAATGAAGATTATTCAAGCGACCTTAATCATCCTTTAGTTTTTTATTTTATATCAAATACTGTAAATACAATGGATTTCGAGTGAAATCTGTCAAATATTGAGGAAACTATTGCCATTAATATCTCGACCAAACCTACTATTGTAGAGAATATTCATGTTGGCAAAACTTGTTCTCCATCAAAACTGGAAATATATTGCGCTCTCTTTCGCGAATTCAGAGATTTCTTTGCATGGTCATATGAAGAAATGCCAGACATTGACTCGAGAATTGTTGAACATGAAATCAACATGTATCCAGATGTCAAACCAGTACGACAATGGCTTTGACTTGTTCACCCGAAGAAAGCCGCCACCATAAAGGCAAAAGTTGAAAAAAATTTGCATGTTGGTTTCATTTACCTTGTTCCTCTAACTGATTGGGTATCGAATATTGTTCCTGTGATGAAAAAGCAAGGAATGATTAGAGTTTGAATTGATTATAGGGACGTAAATCAAGTGTGTCCAAAGGACAACTACCTTACACCCTTCATCGACCAGATAATTGATGAGTGCGCTGGATGCGAAATCTTTTCATTCATGGATGGATTTTCTGGGTACAACCAAATCAATATCCACCTAAAGGACCAGTCGAAGACTGCATTTATATGTCTGTGGGGCACATTCGCATACTGTAAGCTACGTTTCGGTTTAAAGAACATGGGGCAACTTTTCAGAGGGCAATGAACTACGCCTTCCATGACATCAAGAACATCGTTCAACTGTATCTCGATGATCTACCGTCTCATTCGCAGAAGCAGACTGATCATCCGCATCATTTGAGAGCCATATTTCTACATTGCCAACACTACAAGATATGACTCAATCCACACAAGTGTGTATTTTATGTTGGTTCTAGTCAATTACTTGGTTTCGTAGTTTCTAAGGACAAAATTTGACTCAACCCATTTAAGGTTCAGGCAATCCTTGACATGCCTCCACCTTCAAATTTGCTTCAGATTCAGAAACTCCAAGGGAAAGCTAACTTTCTGAGGAGGTTCATTCCACATTATGCTGAACTCGCTTAAGGTTATACGTGTCTTTTGAAAAAATAAGTACCCTTCGACTGGGATCAGGTTGTGCAAGCTTCTTTTGATGCTTTAAAAGGTTCCTTAATAAAAGCATAATTAATGTATGCTCCTAACTATCAAAAAGACTTTAACCTCTATCTCATTGCCACAAATACAACCATCGCCATCGTTTTGGTGCAAGAAAATAATGGAATAGAACATCCTATATATTATTTAAGTTGCAACCTTAATAATACAGAAAGCAAGTACTCTTATGTTGAAGAGCTGGCTTTAGCAACTGTTCAAGCAGTACAGAGATTTCGACACTATATTCTCTTTCGCAAAACTACCATCGTGTCAGATTGAAACCCTATGACCTACACACTTTCACATCAATTACTGGGGGGGGGAATATTCCAAGTGGATAGCCATTTTGCAAGAGTTAGATATGGAATTCACCAAATCCAAATCTCTCGTCTTTGCAGATTTGCTTTGTGACCTTCCATTGTCATCCAATGATTTAACATCTAAATCATCAATCGTGGATGAGACTCTATTTTTGATATTGTCTAGTGATACATGGTACGAAGATATACATGTCTATCTCTAAACCCAAACTTTTAGGCCTAACACCTCTGACACTGAACAATGACGTACTCGATACCAAACCAAAGACTACTTGATCATTGCCGATACACTTTACCATCGTGATGTCGATGCAGTTCTGCGAAGGTGCCTCACGCATGAGGAGGCCGAAAAAGTCCTGAATGACTATCATTCAGGTGCTTATGGGGGGCATTTATCTGGTTACACTACTACACAAAAGATCTTACGAGATGGTTACTTCTAGCCCACTATATTCAAAGATTGCATAATTGCAGTCAAAAGTTGCCATGCTTGTCAGATTTTTGATCGCAAAACTAGATTACCACCTGCACCACTACATCGAGTAGTTGTTGTTGGGCCATTCGCTAAATGGGGCATAAAATTCATGACATGTAACCCCACCTCGATCAAAGGGCATGGGTATATTATAGTCACTGTTGACTATTTTACAAAATGGGCCAAGGCGATGCCTACATTAAACAACAATGGCGAAACAACTGCTCTTTTATTTTTTAATCATGTAGTCTCTAGATTTGGTGTTCCACAGGCTATAGTCACAGATCATGGGTCACATTTTTGCAATCACATGATGGTTGAATTGAATGCCAAATTAGGATTATCCCATGATAGTTCTACTCCATATTATCTGCAAGCTAATAGACAAGTTGATGAAATCAACAAAGTCCTTAAGCGCATGTTGTAGAGAATGATTGGGGTCCACAAACAGAATTGGCATTTAACCCTGTACTTAGCTCTGTGGGCATATAGGACTTTGGTGAGAAATGCGACTAGATTTACACCCTTTCAGTTAGTGTACAGTCTGGAAGCAGTCCTACCAATTCAATCCGAAATTTGGTCCCTCAAGCTTGTAATTGATCTGCTTCCTGAAACTTCGGAAGAAGAGGCTCGTTTCTTGGAACTAATCCACCTAGATGAAACCCGTCATGATGCCATGCTAGCTAATGAAGCACATAAGAAATGTGTCAAGGTGCAATTTGACAAAAATGTCAAGCCTTGTGTCTTCTCAGAAGGTGACCTAGTCTTGCTTTACGATCAAAACTCTGATAAATTGAGAGCGGGTAAGTTCGAACCATTATGGATGGACCCCTATGTCATTAAATGGGTATTGACAAAAGGAGCCTATGAGCTGGTTGATTTGGATGGGATTCCTCTGTCGCAACCCTGAAACGGGTTGTATCTTAAATGTTACTATGCTTGATTAATTGTAGTATGCTCTTTGTATATATGCTTTTGTTAAATTTTTGTTTTCTTTTAGAGTTGTCATTTTGGTTAGGTAATCCACATTGCATTTGTTGCAGATGTCAAAATTTTTGGAGCCATTTGTTGGGTATGCCGACAGAGCTAGTCATAGTACGTGGAACCTATCTTCTGCGACCTACGCCATTTTTGTTCCAAGCGGTGAGTTAGTAAGTTTCAGGGGGATATGTATTGGTCGATCGATGAAAAACATTGATATGTATAGCACATTGATTGAGCTTCTCTCTGATGCCATTTCGTATGGCATACGTCGACTCATTGTCAGGCTAGATTCACAACTCGTCATTTTACAGCTTATTGGCATTTATTCTGTTCGGAACCCAACTATTTATCATATGTTCCTAAGAGTCAGGATTTTGGAAAGGTAGTTTGATTCCATTCAATATCAACACATTTGCAGAAACTTAAACACATTAACTGATTAATTAGCAAACTGTGTGTTAGATAGACATCTATAACATTTGTAAAGAAAGAATTTTACATTAACATTTGCATCAGAATTACATAACTTAACCAAAATAAAACTCTGAAAATCAAAAATATATAACTATTTATAGTTTTTACAAAATGTTTTGTGTCCAAGACAAAATCAGTCACACGACCAAGAAACTCAAAAATGAATGCAGAAAAGCATCCTAGACTAATGATGCTAGAGATAAAATGTCACCGCCTATGCAATCATGTGCAAGAGCCGGATCCATCGACTCGACACACTAGTAGTGTGGCACTGTAACCTCAAGGGTAACTCATCAATCCTAACATTCTGAATACTAAAAGTGGGGCCCTCAGTCTTATCCTGCAGCACTGCCAAGGTCTTTGATATGTCCAGATCTCGAAGGATGGCCCTCCCTATAGCCTCTCCTACTAAAGCATCATCTGCCGCTCGTGGGCATGCCACTGGTCGCACTGGCCCAATATCTGCACACACATATGAGTTTGATTAGTCTTGATAACATTTAAAAACACAAAACATTATAAAAATGATAAACAAAGATGTGGTCAAATCATTTTACCTATATCACTCCACTGCTCGTTGGCTGTTAACGCCAAATCCGGGTCGCCTCGGAAATCCATCCCGACGTATGGATACTCCACAAAGACCATCTTCAAACCACTCGAAAAAGGCATCACGGAAGGAAATCTGTGACTGAACAGCATGTCTGGCCATAAGATCAACCCATCTTTGCATCCTTGGTTCCCTCGGTGCTAGCAATCCTAGTGAAATGTATTGAGGCTGCATCAATGGAATCCTCTCCAAGGCAAAACCAATAAATATGGAACCATAGCCAAAATTCATGGTTCTCCCATTCTTTACTTTGGAGAGTTGTTCTTTCATGATAGGAAGTACTGCCTTGCACAAGTTGAACACCTTCGATTCCAGGCATTCCAGGGCGTATTGCATGTAAGATCTGTTTGCCAAATGTAAGGTCACGCTACCAGCCAATCTAGCAAAGGTAAATAAAATGGTCCTCAGGTGCTGATCAGTGACATCCCAGATATTGATCTTTCCATCTCTTTTGGGCTAAGATCCATCTTTGCAGAATTGATGAATATAATCTTTCATGGATTCAGCGGCACGGGCGAATCTTGAAAGTGAAAGGGGGGCACCACACCTCGACAACCTTATCAGAAAGTAAATATCCTCGACTATTATTGGAATGGATTTACCTCTAATATAGAATACCTGGTCGATCGGATCCCAAGCATCGAGAAAATACTGCAACAAACTGATTTGTTGCCTCATGCTAGATATGCGGAAGAACTTCAGCAAGCCACAGTTTCTTAATGCAGCAAATGTGCATGGGTCATGTAAAGCAATCATGTCCTCTTCTTCATGTTCGCATTCACACCATGTGACAACCATCTTGATCCATAAAAAATCTAAGATGCAAACAAAAGATTAGTTAGGATCCAAATTTGAGCAAAAACAAGCAAACCTTTCATGAGAAATCATTGTATAAATATGCCCTTCTGTGCCCATCACACCCTTCCTTTGAGCAAGGTGGGATGCATACTGACTGGCCAGTTGGTAGCTCAGTATGAATCACACCTTTTGATATAGGCTAGGTGCGATGGTTGGAGAACGAGTTCTTCAAACCCCAAGGGCCCAGAAAAATGGAAAAACATGCTCGAAATCAAGAAAAGATGGAATGAAAATGAAGAGGTCAGGGTTAGCTTCTACCTAATCCTGACGGCACAAAGAATAGTCCATCGGATCTCCCGAAATCAAGTGATGAAATTTGAGGGGGAAAACCACTCCAGAGCTCCAAAATCCCAAATTTGAAATGAAATGGTGAAAGTGAAAGGTAGACCTACTTTTTATGTTACTATTCACGTAATGCAAGTAAAATGTTAGTTTTAATTCATTTTTCGTACATATATATGTATTTCTAATCAGTTTTAAGGAGTGATTGAACAGGTTGAACGACTAACAAAAGAACATAATGTGCTAAAAAATGAATTGAACATTTTTACCACCAAATGAAGAATGTTATTGCATGGTTCAAGCTCGTTAAAAAATAAACCTACCACCCCGAGCATATGTTATCCCATGGTTCAATCTCGTTAAAAAATGAACCATCCCCAAGCATATGTTTGTTTGTTTCAAGCTTGTAAAAACAAAATGAAACCCACACCGAGCATAGTCCCCCATGTTTTAAGCTCATTAAAAAATAAACGCACCACTGAGCATAGTTCCCCACGGTTCAAGCTTGTTAAAATATGAACCCACCTTCGGTAAATAACCTTTGTGATTGCCATGCTATCAACCTTTGTGAGCCTTAGTTGTGTTCCTACCATCACCTCCATCCTTTGGCCAATCATACGCTTCCACTTGATTGTTTATCCTTTTGAGGAACAACTGTGATGAGTGGTCCTATTATCCAACCTCTTCACATCACCATGTTTTGAGAAGTTCCAAGCTTACCGAGAACCAGTCGCTACCTTAAACGCCACTCGTTCCTAAAAAATGAGTCTCCTTTAAACTCTTTTCGGACTCGTTAAATATGAAAATATTGTCGAGCTATTGGCTTTTCTAGCTCGTTAAAGTAATCAAAATGCCATCCCTCCTGTATATTTTAATCTTTTCCGGACCTGGGGGATTATCTCATGAAAAAGTTCGAGTGCTTGTCTTTTTCGGTTCGCTAAAGTGATCGAAAAGTCCTCCCTTTTGTATTATTTTATCCTTTTTTAGACTTAAGGGATTATGCTACAAAAAGAACTACTGGAGTTTCCTTTTCTTCACTTTTCAAACTCTCTAAACATGAAAAGGACCGAGTTATCCTTATCATTAAACTCGTTAAAACAATAGCGACAAACTTGTCCACCAAGACAAGAACGAGTTTCACTGTTGCTAGGTTCGCTAAAACATAGCGACAGGTTTGCCCGAAGGGTAAATTATAGAACAAGCATATGTTATCCTCCTCAATCTTGACAAAAATAAAGAGGTACTGGTCAGCAATGACTAGGGAAAAAGGGAAGAAAACTTGAAGAATTTTATGGTAGCAGGTCGCTCTTGAACATGAAACTTTCACTCCATCACCATGATTGACTTGGGTTGCGTTATTCCGTTCACCAGTCATTTCACCATTGGTTCTCCACACCATCCATATTTTGGGGTTAATGCTACCAATCCATCTTAGTGTCACCGATATGTTCAAGAGAAGTCATTTAGAGAATTCGCCATCTAGTTAATGCCTTATCCATTGTAATACCTTCACCCTCCATTTTTCATGACCGCCATTCCTGAACCTTGTGTCGTTAGATCGTTTTCACCTCTAGAAAATCATTTGCTTCATTTTGTGTCATAGATGTGGGATAAATTAAGGCCCTTATATGATGAGTCACTTCTTTTCGACATTATCTCATTATCCAAGAAGTTGAACCCTTTCAGTACTTTGAAGCTTGCATGCCTCAATGGTAAGTTTCTCACTTCCAGCAACAGGTTGACATCAATGGCCTTCAACTGAAAGACTTTGCCTAGTGTTCGAAATTAGATCATATATTCACACTACGTGAATTGTACTATAGTACCTTGAGGGTCATCATCATTATTGGTGATTCCTCTCGCGTCTGTTAACAGCTCACATCATTGGCTTGTAATTAGGTGATGTCTTTCCATGTCCAACTTCATAACATCTCTTCACATGGATCGACTTGTGCATCGGGCGAACATTGAACGAGTTTGAAGACCCCGAATCTAGTTTCATCCATCCAAGCTGCGATATATTTAGGGACATAAAGACATCAAATGTACACAGAAGCCACACAGATAGTCATCAGAGCCAGGGATGATGACTCTACATATGAAGAATCACCAGTCTGCAACTACAAAAAATTATCTATCCTATGTACATGAAAATGAATTTGTAAAGTTGAGCATGGGAATGCTCGCCTCAACTAGATCATGAAAATTATATTATGATGATGATGTATTGTATTGTATCTTATACAAGTCACCTTCCAGTTTCGAAAACCTCAGATCCTCATGATAAAGCATTTCACCCGACATCAAAAGATTTATGACTTCAAGCTTTAGGGGGCAACTGTTATAGACATATTTGGGCACTGCAACCCCAATATTATATGTCGATGAAAAAGGGATCTTTAATCCCTAAAAGTGTTGTTTCATACCCTAAAGGATCATGGTCAACTGATTACATCATTCCCCAGAAGTTCCACTTGAAAAGCCACTCAGAACTGGCCAAAACAAGACCATACTGATTGCTCCACTGTCAAGATGTGATGCGTACTAACTGCTACACTAGCTAGGTGCAATGCATACCGAAGAGGCCTTCTCTAGGGTGCGATGAGCAAGGATGGACAAATGTCCGAGACAGTTTGCTAAGTTGATTATCATGGAATCTTCTAGAAACTTCTCCCGTGGCACTTCCCTCTCTGAATTCGCCCAAGGATCAGTAAGAGATCCAAGAAATCTCCAAGTGGAACCTAGAGATGACTCACACCCTTGCACACACCTATAAATAGATCCCTCATCTGAGAGATCTAGAGGTTGGAATTTTGTAATTTGCAAGGAAGTGTGGATAGTTTGTCTTCGAGAAAGAGCATTGTATTATTGGTGTGATCTTTATTTTCATGAGGTGAAGAAGGCTTTGATGCTGGGAGGATGATGCTAGATTAGACAGCTGGGTTGTAATTCTCCCTTCATATTTAATAAAGTTCTTTGAGTTTTCCTCCATACGATCGTGTATTTGTGAATATTTTTGTTTGTGAATGCTATTGTATGTTCATTGTATTTTTGATTCTACAATGCTTATGGTATAATAGATCAAGATGCTTTGATGGTGTTTTGTTACTTTGTCTCTACAGGTATTCTCTAAAGTGGGATAAGTAGGAGAGGAGTCACAAGCTCTGTCAAGGGGGAGAAAGATCAAGCAAGGAGTCAAGTGGAAGATCCAGGTTGGTTTCTTTGCCTTTCTCTTATCTATCATACATAGAGGAAATCCCAAATTTCTTTGATTGTTTTTTTCTAGAATAGCTGCCAATCCTAGATGACTAGTAGACCGAAAAGACACTAGTTTCCCTGAAAACACAAACCCCTACCATAAATTATCCCATCCCTAGTTTGAGGGGCATAATTTCAAACCTCAACCCTCAAAAGGCTCATGTAACAATAATAAATATTTTCTTGAGATACACACTGCCTACAATAAGAGTATTGCATCTTCAAGCTTCCTATAGTCTTTAGCTAGCAGAAACTATTCTTACATGCATGAAATATACTTGAAAAGAACAAACTATGATGTAGTGAAATTCCTTAGAAACACAAGTTTCATACTAAATGAAGTCATTGGAAAAAAACCTTCAACATTCAAACTACTTCTCTTATTACCACTCTTCATTTCTACCGTAACCATTTAAAACCTAGAAATTTAGTTCATGGCACATGCCCACCATCAAGTATGAATGTAGAATTTTGGTGAATCATATCATAATATTGATTAGAAAACTAACATTTCAAAATACATATTTGATATTCTTCAATTTGGAATAGTAGGGCATTTATCATTCATGAATCCATTCTCTATGAAAGAAGTTTTGGAAGGTATTCTTTGTTACAAAATCAATCGCATATGATTTGTATAAAATCTTGTAAGACAAAACCTTGTTTAGCTTGGAAATCCATCTAAACTTTGTATTTGAAGAAAACCACTGGACACAACTGGATTCAATACCATGTTCAAGAGGATATATAGGTCCTTGAATAAATATGTCTTCATTCTCTCCATATGAAATCCTAAATCATGAAAAAAGATTGTTTAATTTATGGTGATATTCTATAGAGATAGGATTTTGGAACGGTTTAATGTTAATTCTATGTAAGTTCAACAATGTCCCACTAATGTACTGGACTTCTATTTTCATAATAGGATTTGGTCACAAGTTACAACCCAAATATATATCTAAATTAACCTCTTTTGTTAATTGCTAGGGGTAGGGCCCACAAATCAAAGGTTATTGAATACTTGAGCATTGCAGGTTTTCTTGAGTCATATTTTTATCTTTTGCCAGAAACCAAATTAATGCATTGATTTTTGGCCATGGAGGATGAGTCCAAATTCCTTTTAAGAAATGATGTAGAGCTCAAATTTCTTCATCCTTGAACTTTTGGAAATATCCCTCTTTGACTTAGTAGGTTCCCTATCGCTTCGAGATACTCTAGCACTAGAAATAAGTCGTGGTCAACAATAGCCCTTTGGATGGACTTCACATCTTCTTCAATTGGATTAACTAACCATTCCTTGACGTGTTTCCATAGGAATTGTATCCCATGGACTATAAAATATGATACAAGAATGAGGTTCACTTCTATTAGAAACTTAGCAGAGAGCCAATTTCATTTAGAGACAAGGAT
The DNA here is from genome assembly GCA_000404065.3 of Pinus taeda. Classification (NCBI taxonomy): domain Eukaryota; kingdom Viridiplantae; phylum Streptophyta; class Pinopsida; order Pinales; family Pinaceae; genus Pinus; species Pinus taeda. Next base: position 363,522 of record APFE030459775.1, on the reverse strand, counting down.
TGTTGAGAGTGTCTGAGGTGCAACCCAAGAATCCTCCCATAACTTTCCCTTTTCCTATTTTGCGAATCCAAAAAAAATATTATAATTAATTAATCTATTAGATGTTTATTGATCATCATGTTGTTCTATATTGTATATTTTTTTGGCCATTCCGCTTTATGGTATCTCATCCTCCCTTCATCATATCATAACATGTAATATTCATATATACATATAGTTTTTTTATTACCTAAAATTATATATTATCTTATGCACATAGGTTTAGGAACTGTGTAAATCCTTAGCTTACAGCCTATTAACCACTGGAGTGTTACCTGAGGATTATCTAAAGACTCCATTCCCAAGGATGTACCAAAGGATGTTGGTACCATTAGTCATCATCATATTACCAAATTTTTTCAACTCTACTTCTTCTCACCATTTTGTGTTGTACCCAGATTCCACAAGCCCTACGGGGAAATGTAATAAGTGATGCCAGTATGATGAATTTTGAGCCATGTAATAGGCTTGGGCATCTTGTATCATTTTCATCAAGTGCGTAGTACTCTGGGAATTTTTTTTTTTCACTAGGTTAGTTATCATCTCCCTATCAGAACTTAATAATTAATTGAGCCTTTTCCTTGAAATATACCCCAAAGCTAGAGTACGGCTTGATGGTGAGGCCTTGGGATTCCTAGTGTCTAGGGTCAATGTATATTACCATACTATATCACACAAAAAAATTCTTCTAATTTGGTTTGGTCTAGGGGGTCACTTTTTAATTTTTAAAATTTCCTGTAGGGTGGAAATTGCAATAAAATTGGTATAGAAATTTAAGAAGTGATGCCTAGAGAAGTTGTATTGGGTATGGATAATAAAAATTACACCTTTCACCATAAAATTTATACTATGAACACTTTAAGGGGTTAAGAATGTGCTCTAGACCCTCAAAGCCCACATTTGATAAGTTTAGTGGAAAAAGTAGCAATAAATGAAACCATAAATAAATTTCTCCATGTAACAAAATGACATGGAAATGACTTGAGAATTATCCCAAGTCAAAGAGTTGAGTCAAGGGACACATGGAGGATGACTGAGAACCTTACATCATAAATTCACCACTCACTCAAGGAAATCATTTTTTTTTGGAATAAAGGCGGCAACAAATGACTTGGAAAATCAAATTTTTTGTAGTTAATGCACATGGGAGATTTTGGAGAGAAATTGATTAAGGTATTCTTGGGATTTTTTCTCCACTTATGTTCCCTCTCCTTCACCTTTTCCATCTGCACCTCTACATGAAATTTCCTTGGGAAGGTACCATGCAGTTCATGGCGGATCTATTCTGAGCTCATTGGGATCATCTACAGGAGGTGGCATCACATGTTTTGTTCTTGGAGTTTGATTTTAGTTAACTCCTTGATTTGGTTCACACTTGGATTTTCTCATGATACCACATATGGAGTTCGATTTCCCTTGGTGTCTCTCTCATCTACACTTGGAACTCAACTTTATGTCCTTGGGATTTTCTCCATAACCATTTTTCATGTGGATGATTGATTGGGAATTGCTCACAACGTTCTATATAATAGAGCTTTGATATCTCATATTGTAAGTTGGAATACAAGGTATTGTGCTTAAGGATACTCTTCTATGTTATACATTCTTTGCAAATTAATACAAAAGACTTTGGGATTACATTTGAGGTGTTCTTCTCCTTGTGTATGGTAACTTCTTAATATTCTTACTCTTAAATTTATACTTATTTCATCATGTTATTATTTCCATTATGATTTTCAATTTATGTTGATGTGTAGCTATCTCACATTAGCATAAGGATTATTTACTTTCTCTATGTAGAGAAATATTTTAGTTGATGTCAAATATATCTCTAGAATTGTTTCTTCATTGCATTTGATTAAGCCCATGTGGATCGAATATGTTCATGTGAAGTTGTGTAGAAAATATTTCTTTGATCAAGCTTCAGGCGTGATGGGAAGTTCTCAAGCGAACCAACCCACTCTTGAAAGTAATCAAGGAGAACCCACATTTGTCAATTTCCAAAGTATTATCATTCAATTTTTTCTTGTAGGGATTATTTTAAGTTTTGGTCTCATATCTCTTGCTTCATAATTTAATATTTATTTCTCAAATATTATGATTCATTTGATAATATCTTACTATTTTAGATCTAAATCATGGCTAGGAAAATATGAGAGTTTACTCATACTCTTTTGCTTAACCTTTGTAGATTATATTGTACGCATACATTTGTAACATTATTGAGTAATTTCATAGGTAACACTTGGTTTTTCTTGGGGGATGTATCATTCGAAACTATTAATAAGTTGTGTGGAGGACCTTGGGCCCTAAATTCAAGATTAATTCTCTCTTAGTCGTGGATATTCAAGGCTCTCTTTGGCAAGATTGATTTCCATTTTGGGTTTTCATTTCTCTCTCTTGGCCGTGCGCTTAGAGAGGGTTAGCCTCTTTTTCTTTTGTGAAAATTCCTCTTTTTCTTGAATCTAATTTTTGTATCTAAAGTTGCCCTTCCAAATTTCAGATTTCAAGGTCTTTCTTTGGACTCATTTGTAGTAGTAACTCATCAAGGAAATGTCTATGGTCTAAGGCTTCATTGTAAAATATTTTCCTTGAGTTTGTAGGAGGCTTTCATGAGCCCTTACCTCTTGTAATATAATTAATAAAAATATGATTTTTGGGAGCATGGGTTTTACGCATTGGAATCCCTATCTCTCCACTTTGGGGAGAGAACTTGTGGTTCTTTTTATTTTTTTATTCTAGCTTATATTTTCACTTACATGCATGCTTTAATTTGTTAATTAACACAACCATGCATCTCACTTAATTTGATAAAGTTCACTACAATTTGTTTTCCATTTACATTAATTGCTACAAATCACAAGTTACATTTCTATCTCATAGCAATTTATTTTCATGAAAAACATCTCTTTAGCTTGATACATTTAGCTTGAGTATTGTCTAAAGTTCACTTATGCTTCATTATTTTGCTACAATTTCACATCTTGAGTTTTGATGCATTATATATTTGGGCAATTTAAGTTTCCAAAGCAACAATGTATTTTATGCTAAGCTAATATTTCAAGTTAAAATTTATTTCTTTTTTCGAAGCTATTTTGAGTACCATCTTGAGTTTGTTTTTCACAAGAATTGCCATTTATTTTACATGCAAATCAATCTTTCATAAGTTCCAAGTTTTCTTTTGGTATCATAAGTCAAAGCAAATACTTTCACTTCACAATTTTACATGTTATAAAGCTTATGAAATCTTGTGTTTAAGCCATTTCTATATTTTACATAGCATTTACAAATTTACTTTCATATCATAGTAGGCATGTTAACGTAGTTGCACATTTAAAATCAACTTCCAAGCATAAGTTTGGTTGATAGAAATCATAGGAAAAAATACTTTCTTGGAAGGTTCTTCCATTTGGTATGAACTAAGGTAAAAGTGTTGTGACCCTGCAGTTATGAAGGTGGATTGTCCCCTTGCAGGAATGAAGGCACACGCTGGCTCGTAACACTCAAGAGACCGGTATCATCATTAACACCAACGTGTCCTCACAGTCACCCCAATTTTTACCCTTTGGTAAGACATCAAGAGGAGGACTTCTCACCTATATTAGGAATTTTATATTAAACCTAACCAAGATAATTGCATCCTAATATAGTGTAGGTGCATTTCATATTAACACATTCCATGGTTTTACTTGCAAATTGACCATTTTACTTGTCATTATTGAATTGAATACTTTGTTTTGGAAAACATTATTTCATCTGTATTTAGCAAGTAGAATACTGATTATTTTCATTTTGTAATATATCCTTGTATGCTTTAATTTAACAATTGACCATATATCTTGGACGCATCCTTATATCTTGTATTGTGCTAACTTTTTCTTATTTCAATTTCAGGATTACTTGTGCTTTTATTTGAAATAATTTCATTTGTATTGAGAAAATATATTTCATTTTTTAGTAATAATTTAAAAGGCATTGGTTTTTCATATGCTTATGCTTATCTCATGTGTTGATGGTTGTTAATGGTTGTTTCATTTCATATTGATCACATCATCTTTTCTTGTAATCTTAAAAAAGTAATCAATGTCACTCTAACACTCTCCTATAAACCTCACATATTTAACATAGTTTCCTTTTAGGGACCACCCGTAATAGCTAGCCTAGGAGATAGTTTAAATGGAGAGAGTTGAGAGTAAGTGACAACCCCTTCTCATAGTTCCTTGCCACCAACCACACCTAGTGGGGTTAAAGGATTTTCTCACTAACTGTAGGTAGGTGTAGGTGGTAGGGTCAACATTCTTTTGGCACTGTTGTTGGGGACAACTCTTCTTGTACTTAAAAAAGCGATTAACTTTTGGTTTTTGCATGTTGGATTTCAAAGTTAGATTCTTGTTCAAGTGGCGACTCCAATTATTTCATTTTTTGCAAGGATTTGTGCTTGAAGCCTTCTTCTCATAGAATTCTTGCTAATATTGGAGAGGATTCTCTCTCTGGTGTTGAGCACTGGTATTTCATAAAGATTGTTGCAACGCCCAGTGTTGATCAGTGGTTG